>JAODAL010057573.1:0-22599 GCA_025379985.1 Phyllomedusa bahiana
CACCATGCTGACTAACAATTGAGTGGATTGCCCAAGATGAAATATGGATACACCCCCTGTTCCCCGTTCCAGGGAACTTTCTTATGAAAAATATCAGCTGAAGTAAATTTCTGTAGTTGATATTTTGGTCAAATTAGGGAAACCCCCGTCAATTGTCCTCATTATCTTGGGAGTCCCTGCACGAACCCTACTTGCAATTTTAAAAAAAGTCACAGAAAAATGGGACATTATTTACTTTAAATCACAGAAACATGCCCATCCCTGCTGAATATTTTTTTTAAATATATTTTTCCATATCCTACCTCCTAACATTTACCCATCACTGGTGGGGGCATTTGATTTGGCTGTATGGGGCCCTGAAACGTTTAATAGATGACTGATGGCAGCCCTGTGGGCACTGTATGGATGGCACTGTTATGGTGGGGTACTGTATGGTGGGTACTGTAATGGCTGTCACTGTAATGGTGGGTACTGTTATGGTGGGTACTGTAATGGTGGGCACTGTAATGGTGGACACTGTATGGCTGGCACTGTTTTGCTGGGCACTGTAATGGTGGGCACTGCATGGCTGGCACTGTTATGACGGGCACTGTAATAGTGGGCACTGTATGGCTGGCACTGTTTTGCTGGGCACTGTATGGCTGGTACTGTAATGGTGGACACTGTATGGCTGGCCCTGTTTTGCTGGGCACTGTATGGCTGGTACTGTAATAGTGGGCACTGTATGGCTGGCACTGTTTTGCTGGGCACTGTATGGCTGGTACTCGAATGGTGGGCACTGTATGGCTGGCACTGTTTTGCTGGGCATTGTATGGCTGGTACTTTAATGGTGGGCACTGTATGGCTGGCACTGTTTTGTTGGGCACTGTATGGCTGGGCTGAAAGGGGCACTGTAAAGGTGGCACTGTTTTTTGGGGATGTTTTGTTGGCTAGGGAACTTTAAAGGTGGGTATATTATGGTGGACTGTTTTGGTTGGGGACTATATGGTGGCCCGTATGGCGGGGATGTAAAGATGGACACTGCAATGGCTGGCACTTTGTGGTGGGCACTATGTATTTAGAGGGCATGATGGTTGGGTTATAAGGGCTGTTATGGCTAGCACTATTATGGTGGGCACTGAATGGCTGGCACTGTTATGACGGGCACTGCATGGCTGGCACTATTATGGTGGGCACTGTATGGCTGGCACTGTTATGACGGGCACTGTATGGCTGGCACTGTTATGACGGGCACTCATGGTGGCACTTTATGGGGCACTAATGGCTGGCACTGTTATGACGGGGACTGATGGCTGGCACTAATTATGGTGGGCACTTTTGGGTGGCAAATGTTTGACGGGCACTGATGGCTGGCACTTTATGGGGCACTATGGTGGCACTGTTATGGGGAAGGGCACATCCGTATGGCTGGCACTATTATGGTGGGCACTGTATGGCTGGCACTGTTGTGGTGGGTAGTAGTATGGTAGGTTCTTTTATGGCGGCACTATAAGGCTGAATATACTATTTTAAGCAACCTAAAAAGAGCTCCAGACTCCAGAGAGGAGGAGATGATGGATAGGACGCCATTGATGCGTGTTGTTCTTGCTGGTTATAGATGTGACAGCAATATGCCATCAATATCTATGGTCGGAACACCCCTTTAATTTTCAATCTTAATTAAATGGAAAATCCCATATTCCAGCAGTTCGCAGTTCACCGCATTGGTTAGTTTTCCACAACGGACACAGATAATCTCTGGAACAGTAATGTCTCATTTATCTGTTTACTTGTGGTGCCGAGGCTTCACACTGGTTACATGCATGCTCACCGTCCTGCGCGTGCTTTGATCTCGCCGTGTGACTGACGCCGTAGGCAATGACTGATGAAATTAAGGGTGTGATTCACTTCAGGCTGCCTTCTCCACATAAGCAATCTGTGCGGTTCAGATAGTTTTTCCAAACCTAATGATGCTCTCCCAGCTCCAGACTTACATAGCACCATTCATACAGGTTATGTATCAAGAAGAGCATTTGAGTCAAGTGATTAAACTAAACAGACCTTGATGGAACCTAAACTTAAAGAAACGTGTTATGTGGTCGTTTCCAAATTCAACAAAATTCATGTTATGCATCCGATGCCTTGAAAAGTGCCAACCAGAGAAGCTTAAAGGGGTTGTCTCGCTACAAAGAATAGCTTTCAACATGTAGGGAACACTAAATAAAGATGTTTTCCAAATATATTGCTTTGTTCATCTTTTTTTGTTAAGGAGCTACAACTGATTTTATCACCTTCTGTGCTCTCTCTGATTCCCCAAGTGACCGAACTGTGTACCTCCCCCTCTGCTGTTTGTTCTATCTGATAGCAGGGAGTGATGTCATCACACAGGTCATGGCAGCTCACAACTTCGGACAGTGAGAGCTTGTTTGTTATCTGATCTTTCAGACAAAAGCCAGTAATTACTGCTGTTTACTTTACCTCAGAAGCTTCCCTGGTCCTGACAGCATGAGATTTATCTGATTAGCAGAGGTCTGCAAACACAGAGCTCATATGCTAGTTACAGACAGCTTGACCAGGAAGTGACAGAGCAAAGCAGCATTATTTCATTCATGCATCCTATGAAGCTTTGAGATGAGACAACCCCTTTAAAGGGTTGTTCCTATCGTATTGAGTCGCGCTAACAGTGTTCGGCCACGAGGGGTCATATTTGTTTGAACAAGGTTGCTTTTGTCTACAGTTCCCTCGCTGCTGCCGCTTTGTTGCTCCCTGGTGATCCGCTCCTCTTGACTTCTGGGTTCCTATTCCGACACACAGGAGCAGCTCACACTCCATTTACTTAAAATGGAGCGTGAGTCTCTCCTTGTGTGTAAGGACAAGTACCCAAAAGTTAATAGGAGGGGATCACCAGGGAGCAACAAACCCCTTAGCTGCCACAATCAATCGCGATCGCGCAGCTGTCTCCACCAGAGTAGCCGCAGTGCGATTCCAGCTGCTGCTGTCTTACTTGACAGCCTTTGAAGTCTTTGTTAGGGTATGTTCACACGGCTTATTGCGGCACATATAGCACACATCGCAATACACCGCGTGTTCTGGAACCATTCGCTAATCTTCGCATAATTCCGAAGCAGCCGGAGAAGGGGGAAGGTGGGGGGGGGGGGGGGCGAGGGCTGGCCACATTGACATGCATTGTCAGCGGCGCGTAATTGACGATAGTACGATCGTATTGTACGCGCCGGGAGGCGACGCGTAATCCATAGCTCTCTATGATAGCTATGAATTACTGTAATTGCGGCGAGCATTTCGACGCGTTTAAAGCGCAATACGCGACAATTTAAGCCGCGTGAACATACCCTTCCGATGCCCGTGATGTCACTATGTCAGGCCGTGCCCTGTGGACGTGGCCGGGTATAGTGATTGACAGTTGCAGTAATGCTGTGTACTGTTCTTCACTGTATCAGTGAAATACAGATCACTGATACAAGTCCCCTATAGGGAAAAGTAGAAAAAGAAAAGTAAAAACGTACAAAAGAGTGAAAAAAATGTAAAACAAAAAAATAAAATAAGAACACGTACTCTGCCCTTCTCCTCTTTACAAACGCCAATTGGCCCAAAAAAGATCAAAGCCTGTCACTTTATTTAACCTGAATGGTGACTGCCATACAGAAGAAGAAAAAACACAGTCACAGAATTGTGATTTTCGTTCATCCTGCAGCACATACAATGGAATAAAAAGCGATCAAAAAGTCCTATAAATGAGAAAGTGGTACCAGTGAAAACGACGGTTCATCAGACAAAAATATATCCTTTACACAGCACTGTATAAGGAAAAATAAAAAGGTTATAGCTATCAGAAGATAGTATATGCATAAATATTGTCTTACACAATAAAAACACTTTTTCTTTTTTTTAAAGTGCTTCAACATAAAACAATTATTAGGTATCGCCATAATAGTGTCGACCCACAGAGTAAAACGAACTTGTCACATATTCTGCACAGTTAGCGCTGTTAAAAATAAAAATAAAAACACTACTAGGATTTCAGTATTTTCTTCACCCCATCTTCCAAAAAGCAGATTTAAAAACTATCAAAAAGCCTTGTCCCCCTGAAAATGACACCAATAAAAACATCAACTCATCCTGCAAAAAACAAGCCCCTACACAGCTCCGTACACAGAAAAATAAAAAAGTTATGGCTCTCAAACTATGGTGATGCAAAAACGTGTTTTCCTGTTTGAATAAATGGGTTTTTATTGGGTAAAAGCAGTAAAACATAAAAATTATACAAATTAGATATTGCTGTAATCGTATTGACCTGCTCAGTAAAGCTAGCGTGTCATTTATACCGCATGGTGACTGCTGTGGAAAATGACAATAAAAAACACTGTATCTTGTTCAAAACGGCTCACAAAAACCTTGATAAAAAGCAATCAAAGCGTTATATAACCCCCATAATGGTGCTAATAAAAACGTTAACACATCCCGCAAAAAATTAGCCCGTAATAAGCTCCATATACAAAAAAATAAAAATGGTATGGCTATCGGACTATGGCGACATAAAACATCATTTTTTACAGATGTATTTCTATTGTGTAAAAATAAGAAAACAAACATATATAAAATTTATATCATTGTAATTGTATCGACCCACATAGTAAAGTTATCCTGTCATTTATACCATACGGCGAACACTGTAAAATTAAGCCCAAAAAACAACAGCGGAACTGGTTACCCCCCCCCCCCCCCATTTTTCATGGCCCAATGCTAAAAAACTATGGCACACCTATGGGACTGAAATGCAAAATGCACCCCTGAATGAGATCCATTTGAGGTGTTGAATCTAAGATGGGGTGACTACTGGAACGCTTTACCTACTATACTTTCTGGGTAAATGCGACAAGGCAACCACCAAAATCTGCGTTCCAAAAGCCAAATAGCTCTCCCTCCCTTGTACGCCCTGACATGCACCCAAACAGCAGTTTATACCCACATGTAGGGTATTTCCAAACTTGGAAGAAATTGCGTAACAAATTTTTTCCAGGATTCATGTAAAATTGCAGATTGTTGGAAAAAAATAAATTTTTCATTTTCACAGCCTAACACTTAAAAAAATGTGAAACACCTGATGGGTTGATATAATCAGTACACTACTGGATATATTTTTTAAAGGGGTTGTCTCACTACGTTGATTCATCTCACCTCAGTCCTGTTTTCTTGGTTTCATCTTGAAATCAGGGGCGTGTTCGCTGGCTTCCACGAGGCTGCAGTAGAAGCCAGGTCTGTGGCTATAGCAACCAGTGCTGGCAGCCTATCAGGAGAGATCAAACAGGTCTGTAGCTATAGCGAACTGAGGAGCTGATGCAGCCCATACAAGAGGGGATATCTAGGAATAGGTAGGACATTGTTAATGGACACATAGTGCAAAGTGACTTGTTTTTCCAAGATCTTTAACATAAAAATGAATCCTTGTATTGAGACAACCCCTTTAAGGGGTGTAGTTTCCAATATGCGGTCCTTTTAGGGGTATTTATTAAGTTTTAGCTCCTTAGTCTGCAAACCTGAAATTGTGCCTAAAGAAAATGAAATGAAAATGAAAATGAGACCCCATAGTAGGTAGGTGCTCCTTCTATTCTGAGGCTTGTGGTTGAGCCAAATAGCGCTCTAGGGCCACATATGGAATGTCTCTAAAAACGGTAAAATTGGTGCTATTGATTTTGAGTTGCATTTACCTTGTCACATCTACCATGTTCCAGTGAATAATGGATACAAACGGAAAATCTGCAAAAAAGTGAATTTTGAAATCCCACCTCCACTTTGCTTTCATTTCTGTGAAATAACTAATGGCCTAATAAACTTCCTAAATGCTGTTTTGAATACTTTAAGGCTTTAAAGAGTGTAGTTTCTTATATGGAATCATATATGGGGGTATCAAACATGCAGGCCCCTCAAAGCCACGTCAGAATTGGACTGGTCCCTAAAAAAATATACCGTCTGTTGCAAATTTTCTTGAAATTGTGAGAAATTACTCCTAAATTTCTAAGCCCCCTAATTTCGTAAAAAAAAATAAAATGACATTTAAAAAATGATGCCAACCTACAGTAGACATATGATAGATGCAAGTTATAAACTAATTTGTGTGGAATAACCACCTCTTGCACGCAAAAATTTTTGGACTTTGAAAATGACAAACTTTTTACAAATTTTCACGTCATTTTGATATTTTTCACAAACATTTTATTTTGATTGTATGGACCAAAATTTTTACTAACTTAAAGAACAATGTGTCACGGGAAAACAATCTCTAAATCACATGGATAGGTAATAGTATCAAAAAGTTATTCATATGTAAAGTGACACACCAGATTTAAAAAATGGGGCTCTGTCAGGAAGGTCAAAACTGGCTGCGTCCTTATGGGGTTTAAATATAATACTGTTTATCCCACAGAGTGAACACCTTAAAAGAAAAAAAAATCCCAAAGCCAAATTTGGGGGTTCTTTTTTGTTCAGTTCATGTTCCCAAAAAATTGGAATAAAAAGTGATACCAATAAAAACTACATTTAGTCCACAAAAAGCAAGATCTCACTCAGGTCCATAGACCGTCAAGCAAAAAAGTTATTGGTCACAGAAAATGGCGCTGCAGCTCAAATTTAAGAACTAGAGGTTTTTTTAAGGTACTGAAACACAACAGACACCCTACAAATTTGGTGTCACCGGAATCATATCGACCTTCAAAATACAGGTCGCAAATCACTTGTACTGGAATGTGAAGTCCATTGAAACCAAACACAACACAAAAATGGTGCAATTACATATGTTTTCACATTTCACCCCACATTAGATTTTTGGGGGTTTCCCAACCCCAAGGATGAATCGTGTTTTGTGGTTTCCATGGAAAGGTAAATCTAGACTTCCTTAGGGTATGTTCACACGGCTTATTGTGGCGCTGGAGCCATAAAAAGGCTCCAAGTCTTGCCCGGGTAATTATAGACCAGTAAGCTTAACATCTGTTTTGGAAAAAATGTTTGAGGGGCTCATAAGAGACTATATACAGGAATATGTGGACAAACACAATATTATTAGTGATTGCCAGCATGGTTTTACTAGGGACAGAAGTTGTCAGACCAACCTGATCTGCTTTCATGAAGAGGTGAGTAGAAGTCTGGACAGCGGGGCAGCTGTGGATATTGTGTTTTTAGACTTTGCAAAGGCATTTGACACTGTCCTGCATAAGCGTTTGTTAGGTAAATTAGAATCCATTGGGTTAGAGATAACAGTGTGTAATTGGATTAAAAACTGGCTGCTGGATCGTACTCAGAGAGTGGTGGTAAATGAATCCTACTCTAAGTGGTCCCCGGTTGAGAGTGGTGGCCGCAGGGCTCAGTATTGGGTCCTCTCTTATTTAATGTATTTATTAACGATATAGTGGAAGGGATCAATAGCACGGTTTCAATCTTTGCAGATGACACCAAGCTATGCAGGGTAGTGCAATCTATGGAAGATGCTCATAAATTGCAAGCAGACCTGGACACACTGAGTGCTTGGGCATCCACTTGGCAAATGAGGATCAATGTGGATAAATGTAAGGTTCTGCATCTGGGTAGAAATAATCTACAGGCATCATATGTCCTAGGAGGAGAAAAACTTGGAGAATCGCTTGTTGAGAAAGATCTGGGCGTTCTTGTAGATCATAGACTACAGAACAGCACAATGTCAATCAGCTGCCTCTAAGGCAAGTAAGATATTGGCGTGTATTAATAGAGGCATGGACTCGCAGGACAAGGATGTAATTCTACCGCTGTACAAAGCATTGGTGCGACCTTACTTTGAATATGCTGTTCAGTTCTGGGCCCCAGTTTATAGAAGAGATGTAATGGAGCTAGAGAGAGTACAAAGACGAGCAACCAAACTTATAAGGGGAATGGAGCATCTTAGTTATGAGGAGAGGTTAGTAGAATTGAACTTATTTAGTCTTGAGAAAAGACGGCTTCGAGGGGACATGATTAATTTATATAAATATATAAATGGTCCCTAAAAAAAAGTATGGGGAAAAATTATTTCATGTAAAGTCTCCTCAAAAGACAAGAGGACATTCCCTTCGGCTAGAGAAAAAAGGATTCAATCTCCAGAATTGTGAATCTGTGGAATAGCCGCCTGAGGAGCTGGTCACAGCAGGGACAGGTGAGGGTTTCAAGAAAGGCTTAAATAACTACCTGAAACTAAAGAATATTAATGCGTACGTAGCTATGTAAAATTCTGGATCCTGGCTGGTGGCGGCTCTGGGGTCAGAGATGGGGTTTCCCCTGGAGAAGATTGGTTCTTGTCTTGTGTGTTTCAGGGCATTCACCAATGGGGAGGCTGGGCTTAATATCCTTCTTTCCCTCCCTTCACCCACATTTTCCCCATCCTTGGTTGAACTTGATGGACACCTGTCTTTTTTCAACCGTACTAACTATGTAACTATAGGCATGCATTGTCAGCGGCACGTATTTGCCGCTAACAATTGACATGTCAATTCTACCCCCTGCGCGTACAATACGATCGTATTGTACGCACGGTGGGGGACACACACGTAATCCATAGCTCTCTATGAGGGCTATGAATTACCGTAATTGTAGCGCGCATTTCGCCATGGTTTTAGCGCAATACACGCAAAAATAAGCCGCGTGAACATACACTAAGACAGCAGGGCCAGATTATTCTTGTGTTTGCGGCTCCATCAGCGCGCACCCGCGCCATTTACTTTGAGATTGTTTTGGATGTGCTGAACAGTTTCTTGGATTATCTCGTGACAATGGCGCCTGTTTAGGAGTGGGATATATCAGGAAGGAAGTGATCAGGAGGTTCGTGAAGCTGAGATGCTAGAAGCAGGAAAAAGGGGCAACCGTAAAGCTCTAAGCAGCTCTGTCAAGTTGTGATCCCTAGAAAACTGGATCAGAGCATCTTCAAAATGGCAGATTTTTTGGGATCTTCCCGGTCGCCGGTGGTTAGTAGCTACCAAAAAAAGTCCATGGAAGGACAACTGCTAAACCAGTGACAGGGTTATGAACACCCAAGGTTTGTCGAAGGCTAGCCTGTCTTGTCCGGTCGAACAGAAAAGGTATTGTAGCACAAAATTATACAAAATTTTTTGCTAGCTATCAAGGCTGTGGAGTCGGAGTCGGTGCATATTTTGCAGGAGTCGTCATAAAATGGACCAAATCCGACTCCCAAAATATATAATAACTCGGTCAATTTAGTTTGATGCAGTGCAAAGAGCAATTTTATATACAGTCATCTTACCTATCTTATACATAAATGTGACTTGCAAGTATTTAGCATCTGCTTAGTTCTGCAGATTCTTTCCTGTAACTGCATTGTTACTGTTTTGCTCCTAAAATTAAAATGTTTATTTTTATTATTTTGTTAGTATTTGGGAAATCTGCCTTCGGTTTTCAATACTGCCTGACTCCTTCTGGGCTCTTGATCAGATTCAAGCATATCTTGACCAAAATCTGATCCCAGGTCTCTTCTACACATTCAAAAGATCAAAACATTGTTACCCTTTTGCTTGTCAGTGTCTATATTACCTAAATAGCTTGATTATTGTATCATAAAGTGATAAACAGCCTGATGTTACCATTTTACTACAGTAAAGTTATCACTTAAACATGCGCCGTGTATGAGGGAGTCAGGAGTCGGAGGTTTGGTAAATTGAGGAGTCGGGGCTTTGGCTTGCCGACTCCACAGCCCTGCTGGCTATGATAGAAAGGTGTCAGTACCATAGATAAATATACATCTATGGTGCTGTATCGCAGCCTAATGTCTGATGTAGACATCGGGATATCCTTCTAACATACTTCTGATCTAAACAGAGCCTTGGGCCACCTCTTCTGCTCAGTGATCTATCAAGTTACATTGGTCTCAGGATACAACATTTTCAATATACAATGCTCTTTCCTGAAAGATTGTATCTTGACACTGCACTCACCATACAGTGTCCCAGACACTGTCGATCTGCAGCTCATGTGATTGATGGAAGATCCAACCAATTACCATGAACATTTTACTTGTGAGGTGCATGCAGTGATTGGCGGTCTAGTAGTGCCTTTCTACAGTACAGTGCGGTACTACATGTCCTGTACTGCTCTTACATGTATTAGTGAGGTGCATGTAGTGATTGGAGGTCTATAGCTCCTCTCTACAGTACAGTGCGGTACTACATGTCCTGTACTGCTCTTACATCTATTAGTGAGGTGCATGTAGTGATTGGCGGTCTAGTAGCTCCTCTCTACAGTACAGCGTGGTACTACATGTCCTGTACTGCTCTTACATGTATTAGTGAGGTGCATGCAGGGATTGGTGGTCTATAGCTCCTCTCTACAGTACAGTGTGGTACTACATGTCCTGTACTGCTCGTACATGTATTAGTGAGGTGCAGGCAGTTATTGGCGGTCTAGTAGTGCCTTTCTCCAGTACAGTGTGGTACTACATGTCCTGTACTGCTCTTACATGTATTAGTGAGGTGCATGCAGGGATTGGTGGTCTATAGCTCATCTCTACAGTACAGTGTGGTACTACATGTCCTGTACTACTCTTACATGTATTAGTTAGGTGCATGTAGTGATTGGTGGTCTATAACGCCTCTTTACAGTACAGTGCGGTACTACGTGTCCTGTACTGCTCTTACATGTATTAGTGAGGTGCATGCAGTGATTGGCGGTCTAGTAGCTCCTCTCTACAGTACAGTGAGGTAATACAAGTCCTGTACTGCTCCTACAGGTATTAGTGAGGTGCATGCAGTGATTGGTGGTCTAGTAGCGTCTCTCTACAGTACAGTGTGGTACAACACGTCCTGTACTGCTCTTACATATATTAGTGAGGTGCATGCAGTGATTGGTGGTCTATAGCATCTCTCTACAGTACAGTACTACATGTCCTGTACTGCTCTTACATGTATTAGTGAGGTGCATGCAGTGATTGGTGGTCTAGTAGCGCCTCTCTACAGTACAGTGCGGTACTACATGTCCTGTACTGCTCTTACATGTGCCGGGATGAGCGACTCCTTTGGGCACCAGGTGAGGGCCCCATTTTCTTTTTTTCTGGTCCATTGTGTATAAAGTCCATGACCCAGAGAAGCTCAGGTCCTCATCATAGAACGTGAATTGCAGCTTCCAGCAGCTCTTTCGGATGTCATATGGAAGGACGCGCTTTATCTGTATTAGTATCTGGTTAATTTTCTTTCATCTTTATTTTGCATTATGCTGGCAACATTTTGGGACCAATTACCAGTTTTCCATAGACTTCTGATCTCAACATACAATGGTTGTTCCGGAACCAACTAATAATGTATGTTGAGGGATCGTGGTTTTCTGATTTCATATTGAATGGAGGCAGAATCGGTTATCACCGTTGTGTACTGTGAATAACTGGCATCTTTCTTGCTAAGAATGTTTTCATATGGCTTTAACACAATTGTCAGTTTTCTAGAACTAATGGAGAGTATATGGGTACCTTAAGTACCTTAAGTATTGGGTTGGTAACATGGGCACTAAACTGTGTTATGTTTGCTAGAAATCTTCCTTAATCTGTAATGGTTTCCTGCCGCAGCCCACGCTATACACAATAAGATAATGTGCTAGAATCAAAACAATGCCATGCAAAAAGGAAAGCAAAAAAGAAATGCAAAAATACATTTTCCACATTTCCTGGTTAAATTTAGTTAAATGCTCTGATTGTAGTAGTAATAACTAGTGACCATTGTGGGTCAGTGGATAATTTTAATTATCTAGTGACTATTTCAGACCAGTGGATAATATTTCCATTGGTCCACACAACCATTATCTCGTCACCTTATGTGTGATCATCTAATGAACATTTTGGTCCAGTGGATAACATCAGTTATCTAATGAGCATATTGCGCCCTAGGATAATATTTCCATCGGTCCAAAACCATTGACTCTTCACCTTATATGTGAAGATTATCTAATGACCATTGTGGACCAGTGGATTATATTTCATTGGTTCAAAACCATTGACTCTTCACCTTATATGTGAAGATTATCTAATGACCATTGTGGACCAGTGGATGATATTTTATTGGTTCAAAACCATTGACTCTTCACCTTATACGTGAAGATCATCTAATGAACATTTCAGGTAAATGACTAACATAAATGATCTACTGACAATGTTGGACCCTGGAATAATATTTCCATTGCTCCAAAACAAATGACTCTTTA
Organism: Phyllomedusa bahiana; assembly: GCA_025379985.1. Classification (NCBI taxonomy): domain Eukaryota; kingdom Metazoa; phylum Chordata; class Amphibia; order Anura; family Hylidae; genus Phyllomedusa; species Phyllomedusa bahiana. The sequence goes on from JAODAL010057573.1 coordinate 12,196, forward strand.
CCTTATATGTAAAGATCATCTAATGAACATGTTGTAAAAGTAGATCATCTGATGATTATTTTGGACCACTGTATAATATTTCTATTAGCCCAAAACCATTGACTCTTCACCTTATATGTGAAGATCATCTAATAACCATTTCAGATAAGTGAATAACAACAATGATCTAATGACCATGTTGGACACTAGAATAATATTTCCATTGGTCCAAAACTAATGACTCTTTACCTTGGATGTGAAGATCGTCTAATGAACTTTTTGGAAAAGTAGATAATATGAACTTATTATCCACTGGTTCAAAATGATAATTTTGAACCAGTGGATAATATTTCCATTAGCCCAAAACCATTGACTCTTCACCTTATAGCTGAGGAACATCTAATGACCATTGTGGACCAGTGGATTATATTTCATTGGTCCAAAACCATTGACTTTTCACCTTACATGCAAAAATCATCTAATCACCATTGTGGACCAGTCGATAACATTTAATTCGTCCACAACCATTGACTCTTCACCTTATACGTGAAGATTATCAAATGAACATTTCAGAAAAGTGAATGACATAAATTATCTAATGACCATGTTGGTCCTTGGAATAATATTTCCATTGATCCAAAATGAATAACTCTTTACCTTATATGTGAAGATCGTCTAGTGAACACTTTGGAAAAGGAGATCATATGAACTTTTGGATGATCATTTTGTACCAGTGGATAATATTTCCATTAGCCCAAAACCATTGACTCTTTCACCTTATATTTGAAGATCATCTATTTACCATTGTGGACCAGTGGATGATATTTCATTGGTTTAAAACCACTGACTCTTCACCTTATATGTAACGATCATCTAATGACCATTGTGGCCCAGTGGGTGGTATTTCATCGGTCCAAAACCATTGACTCTTCACCTTATATTTGAAGATCATCTATTGACCATTGTGGACCAGTAGATGATATTTCATTGGTTCAAAACCATTGACTCTTCACCTTACATGTAAAGATCATCTAATTGTGGCCCAGTGGGTGGTATTTTATTGGTCTTAAAACTATTGACTCTTCACCTTATATTTGAGGATTATCTAATAACCATTCTGGACCAGTGGATGATATTTCATTGGTCCACAACCATTGGCTCTTCACCTTATATGTGAAGATCGTCTAATGAACATTTTGGACCAGTTGGTGATATTAGTTATCTAATCACCAATTTGGACCAGTGGATAATATTTCCATTGGCCCCAAACGATTGACTCTTTATCTTTTATATGTAAAGATAGTCTATGAATATTTTGGACCGGTTAACGATATTGTTTAATGAACATTTTGGACCAGTGGATAAAATGTATTCTTTAGTAACCATTTTTGATAATTGGATAATATTTCCAATGGTCCAAAATACAGTAATTGACTCTTCACCTTATATGCGAAGATTATCTAATGAACATTTTGGACCAGTAGATGATATTTTATTGGTCCAAAACCATTGACTCTTCACCTCATATTCGAAAATCATTTAATGAACATTTTGGACCAGTGGATAACATGAATTATCTATTGACCATGTTGGACCTTGAGATAATATTTCCATTGGTCCAAACCAAGTGACTCTTAGCTATGGAGGTGATAATCTTCACATATAAAGTAAAGTTGGAATGGTGGCTTGACCATCCGGACTATCTACATATGTGACCAACTTCAGTAGTGAGTTCAAACTGGTTTAAGGAATATTTTATTGCTACATGGTTTGGGTTAGAGATATTAAGATCTCTCGTGCTTCTAAATGCATTACCTGGATTACAGGTGCTATCCATCACAATGTAAAGCCCTGTTGCCCACTGGGAGGAGAAGCTATGATTTATGTGCATGGTCTATAACTTGGGGAGCATTTTTTGTGTGTGTGTCTTTCGTTTTGCTAGTGTGCAAAATATCTGGCAAAAAAAAGGTGTTTTTCAAAATTTTAAAGTAAATGTAGGTCAACACAAAGGAATCATACAGCGGGGAATATTTTCCAGTGTTTATACTACACTGTTGAGACCTGCCTGGTTCCTCAGGATTTGCATGTGTTAGGTTATAGGCAGTTCTTCTGCATTCCATGTGTCGATTATATAAATACGTTTAATGCAGGTTACTAACGGACAGCCAGATATCCGTGAACGGTCATTTTCAGAACTTTTTTTTTCAGAAGATAGTCTTGATTTAGTCCTGGTGTCATACGAGTGGTCACAGTGACCCTCAAAAATAAGTTGCATGTAGAACTGCTGTCACTGCGAGTTATTCTCATGACTTTTTGGAGGGTTTTGACCACCCTGCAATGTGCTACATGAAGAGGGAACAGAATTTTTTAGCTTTCTTGTGTAATTTAGCATAACAGAAAAGGACAGCATGGTGGAGTGCACAACCACGACTGGTGTCTTGAGTTCAAATTCACCCAGAGATAATATCTGGATGGACATAGGCCTAGATTGGTGGGGTCATGTGAAAGGAGCATCATAAACAGTCAAATGAACATGTTAAAGGGGTATCCCATGTGAACAGATCACCTTGGGAGGATAATGTAGTTGAAAATTAAAAATTTCTAAATATACTGTATTGCATTAGCAAAAAACCTTCTATCAACCGTTATTCCCATAGTCTTTTTTGCTTGTGTACTGCTTGTTGCATAGGTTACACCACTGTGCGCTGTCAGGGGTGGCCGGGGCTGCTGCGTCACTGTGACGTTGACCATGGCTGGGATTGCGGGTATGTGCAACTTTAAATAATGCAGAAGGGTATACGAAGATGGTAGGAAGTAAGAGAAGTGATTACATGGCGGCTATTGAAGCCTCCATTAGGCTTCCAGCTGCCATGATAACCTCTTCATGGGGGGTCGAAGTGACTACTAGCACTGTTTTGTATGAAATTTGTAAAACTAATGAAACGCTGTCCAATGTGATACACGCGCCCCATGTGGATCCCGAGGGCCATTTTCTCTTCCTAGAGGTCTCCATTAAATCAACTAGATACTCACTTCTCAACATCTACGCACCCAATCATTCCAGCGCTGACTTCTCTTCCTTGCTTTATAACTTTCTAATGGGAAGCCAACTTCATACACTTGGGGGCGACTTCAACTTGGCACTACAGCCAGACTTGGATAGATTGTCCCTTACCCATCAAGGCTCGCAGGCAATTTCCACAGTTCTATCTCTCGTTGATCACTGTAAAACGAAATAAATTATTGAATATTTTTGCCTTTTTTTTTGCACAGGTTATTCGATGTGTGTACTGTTTCACGGACAGACAGGGAAACGAAGCTTACACTGGTTTTTGAACACGTCGACCAAGATTTGACAACTTATTTGGATAAAGTGCCGGAGCCTGGAGTTCCCAATGAAACAATAAAGGTACTTCTGACTTGTACAGATATTCCTTCAATCAGACAGCCAGTGCTTCGGAAAGTCTTGTTTCTGGTGGAGAACTATAAGTGCATGTCCACATGATTTACAGAAGATGTCCCCTAAGGCCATGTTCACACGGCTTAAAATGGGCCGTAATTCGGTCCGTAATTACGCGTCGGAGTAAGCAAATTACGGGCTGAAAACGTACCAGTCATTACGGTAATCCACAGTTATCATAGAGAACTATGGATTACGTCTCCTCTCCCTGCTCGGCGAATACGCCGAGGGGGAAGATAAGTGACATGTGAATTACCAGCGGCGTATACGCGCCGCTGGTAATGCAAGTCTATGGGCCGGCGAGGTGCCAGCCCCCCGCTCCCGCCCCGCCCCCGGCCACACGGCGTAATTGCGGGGCTTAATTCTGTCCCGCAGTTAAGCCGTGTGAACATAGCCTAAAACTTAACATTTTATCATTATATTTAAAATATATAGGTCCCTCAAACTTCCAAATAGATAAAGGTCATTCACAGGGCTGTGGAGTCGGAGTCGGTGCCTATTTTGCAGGAGTTGGAGTCGTCATAAAATGTTCCGACTCCCAAAATATATAATAAGTTGGTCCATTTAGTTCGATGCAGTGAAAAGAGCAAGATGAATTGGGTTCGGCCAGTGTTTGTGCTCCCATATCTTCAGCCTCATCGCATGAGGAGTGTAAGTGATGACATGGAGCAGGCAAACCGCTGCCCCAGGGGAAAAGATTCCGCTCCAGGGCAAACAGATTTCAGCAACATTTTTCACTTGCTTTCAAAGAAGTAGAAGAGTTCAACCATTCATCAAAACTGACTGTGGCTGAGGCAATTCCTTTATACCCTGACATTGTTAGAGATGTTGCCCCTGTGGTCACCGCTTTGCCCCCAACCCAAGTTAGTGTAGGGAGGCCATTCTCTAGCCTGGAAATAATAAGATCAAATGTGAGGTCATCTGTATAGGATCTGATGGAGGCAATACTATTTCTCAGAACAAACTCAGAGACTTCACAAATATTCCTGCAGTGTTTTGCATATTTACAATTTTTTTGTGCTCTAAAGTCATATCCAATAAATATATTTTACACCGACAAGCAAAATGGTAACAATGTTTTGAACTTGTGACTTTCAAGTCCACAGTAATGTATAATCCTTGGGTGAGAATGTATGTGTCACGAGCCGCCCTGCAGCCCGCGTGTTGGTCCGCAGGCGCACTCATTTCCCTTCTCCCTTTACAGTGCCGGGTGGCGCCGAGGTCCACTTGTTGGGCTGCGGGCGCACTCGTACTGCCGGCAGCAACTTACCTAATCGCACTCCTCCTACCCCCCCCCAGTAATTGGTTATTGTTGGGCGCTAACCCTATATATCCGGGACTCCTCCCTTAGTTCCCTTCCGGATCTTTAGTGCCTCGTGCATACTGAGAATGTGTTCCTGAGTTGTTCCGTTGCTATACTGTGTGCCATTCCAGTTGCCTGCATCCTTGACCATGAACCATTGCCGCATGTCCTGACCTTCTTGCCTATCCCCGACTACGCGTTTGCCTGACAATTCTGTACCTCACTCACTATACTTCGGCTGGCACCGCAAGTCACGTCAGGGGTAGCGACTCCGGGACCTACTTAGATTCTACTCCCTGGCATGGCTTATGGTGTAGAGCATTCACTACTCCTGCTGTAACAGAATGACCCTGAGTTTTAGGGGACATTAGTTTTCTTCTTTGAATTTTTGATTAACATTCCCTTCTCCGGTACAATATAATTTGTAAATTCTGTGTCCACATGATGAGTAAAATTTTCTTGTCGGAGTCTGCTGTTGAAAACTGAGTCTTTACATGTTATTGCATGTGGATTTAGGCTATGTTCACACGGCTTATTTCGGGGCGTATTTACGGACGTATTTACGTCCGCAAATACGTCCTGAAATACGTTTCAAATAATGAACAATTAGATTAGCATTGATTCCAATGTAAAATACGCCTCGTCGTTCACACGAGTCGTATTTTCGCAATGTATTTGCGGACGTAAATACGTTCGTAAATACGATCGTAAAATTAAGTTCCCTGTCACTTATTGAGGCGTATTTTGCAACGTAAATCCCCATAGTAAATAATGGGGAATGTATTTAGGACGCAAAATACGTGCCACACTTTGTGACACGTATTTGAAACATATTTCGGGACGTATTTGCGGACGTAAATACGTCCGTAAATACGACCCGAAATAAGCCGTGTGAACATAGCCTTTCGGTCGTTTTTTTTTCTTCTACTTTTGGTCTACAGTCAGAGACAGCTCCCATTCATTTCTATGTGGTGTTGGACACGAATCTATGTTAGAAACCACATACAAATGTTTGGAGCGTGTTTTACACAAGTTTTAGTCATCTCCATTGACATTAATAGTAAATTTCCATGCATATCTGACCAGTGAATGAACGATAACTGTCCCTAGGCTATTCCTTAGGCCTCGTTCACACGGCTTTTTTGTCCGCGGATTGGAGCCGTACTGTGCGCCGGATTTGCGCTGCAGTATGGCGCCAATCCGTCAGAGTAATTACGGCGAATCCGCCACAGGGGGAGAAAGTGACATGCACATTATTTACAGCGCGTACGCGCCGTAGATAATGACAGTCTATGGGGCCGGGGGCGGCGCCCCCGCCGCGCTCCGGCCCCGCCCCTTATTCATGCCGGATTTGCGAGCGCAATCCGGCTCAACAAATCCGCCGTAAATAAGCCGTGTGAACACGGCCTTAAAGCTTGCCCTATGACTTTCCTGAACACTGGAACCTCTGTCCCTGACATCGCCCTAGCACCTTTCCCAAAAAGTGACCGCCAAAAAAGCAACGCGTATTTTCTATTGAGGTCAATGGGGAGGATTTACTTTCCGTTTTAGACAAGTATTTCAAGTTGGAATCCGCATGGATTCCGGCTTGAAATACTCGGTGTTTGAATGCACCCTAAGACTAAGAGAGACATATATGAGTCGGCTACGATGTGTAATGCACCTAACGAATCTGCAGGCGCATTGTTCGTAAGACTCGACACTTTCTAATGCACCTAACATGAGGGGGTGTTCTGGGGGCGTTGCACCACACCCGTAATATTAGACACATTTATGAATGTGGTTCGGCAAAACTAGGCGCATTACTGCTCGAGCAGACAGACCTATTCCAATGTGATCTGCCTCAGCCTGAGGAGTCGAAGTGGAGCCAGATTTGCTGTTAGGGAAAAAATGTCCCTTATTTCTCACCTTACACCAGTACAATAATAAAAAGTAATTTCTGATAATGATCAAACTACAGGCAGTCCCCGACTTACAACGTTTCGACTTACATCTGTCCTCTAGTTACAAACGGAGACTTATGGGGCATGCTGGCACTTGTAGATCCATGTTCTACTGTACAGCAGATAGTAGCTTTAGAATGACAAGTTCCAGCATGCCACAGCAGCACATGAGGTGAAAATGAGGTGAAATCTTCTTAACATGTGAACAGACAGCTAAAGAAATGTAACGACCCTTCCCTGCACTATGCAAAACTAAAAAAGAGAACCTTTTGTGCTGGAGTTACATTTAATAAATATACATCTTCCGACTTACATACAAATTCAACTTAAGGACAAACCTACAGTCCTATCCTGTTCATAACCTGGGGACTGCCTGTATATAAAATTAAATTATTTAACTTTAATAAAAAAAATTTTTATCATTTAAAATTAATATAAAAATATATAATATCCCAAAAATATAAAAATATCTCCTATAAAATTTATTTAAAATTAATAGAATCTAAAACTAATTTTACATTAAATAACCAAGTGATGCTGCTGTTCAGATTTTTAGATTTTTTCATTTTGACTACATTAAATTTGAAATGCATTTTTTTGCTGCTCTCACCCTTTATTCTACATACAGCAAGAGCCGTCACAGCACAGGTATTGAGAGGACCTGTGGTCCTGAAGCAGGATCAGTACCATAGTTTATTTTCACTGACATGCTATTCTAATGACTTTTCTTTTATTTCCAGCCTATCTATAGCTTTTATACCATAGTTGCCAACTTTTGAAAATGAAAAAGCAGGAGTCAATAGTGGGCGGCGCGCATAAAAATTTGCATGGCCACGCCCATCTTGACGGTATGTCACGCCCCTTCAAAAAGCCACACCTACTCCACAACGGCTTTGGAAGAAAGCCAGGTAGATGCCCTTATAGCCAGGTAGTAGCCCCCCATAACCAGGTAGTGCCCCTTACAGGCAGGTAGATGCCTCCTGGTAGCCAAATAGATGCCCTCTCTGTAGCCAGGTAGAGCCAAATTTGTAGCCAGGTAGATGCCCCCCTTTGTTAGCCAGGTAGATGCCCCCCATTGTTTGCCAGGTAGATGCCCCCATTGTTTGCCAGGTAGTGCCCCCATTGTTTGCCAGGTAGATGCCCCCATTGTTTGCTAGGTAGTGCCCCCTCTGTTGGCCAGGTAGATGCCCCCATTGCTTTCCAGGTAGTGCCCCCTCTGTTGCCAGGTAGATGCCCCCATTGTTTGCCAGGTAGTGCCCCCATCGTTAGCCAGGTAGTGCCCCCATTGTTAGCCAGGTAGTGCCCCCCTCGTTAGCCAGGTAGTGCCCCCATTGTTAGCCAGGTAGTGCCCCCATGCCCCCATTGTTAGCCAGGTAGTGCCTCCATTGTTGCCAGGTAGACCCCCCCTTGTAGCCAGGTAGTGCCCCCATTGTAGCCAGGTAGTACCCCCTTTAGTAGCCAGGTAGTGCCTCCATTGTTGCCAGGTAGTGCCCCGATTGTAGCCAGGTAGTACCCCCTTTAGTAGCCAGGTAGTGCCCCCATTAGTAGCCAGGTAGTGCCTCCATTGTAGCCAAGTAGTGCCCCCCATTGTAGCCAGGTAGTGCCCCCCATTGTAGCCAGGTAGACCCCCCATTGTTAGCCAGGTAGTGCCCCCTCTGTTGCCAGGTATTGCCCCCAATTGTAGCCAGGTAGACCCCCCATTGTAGCCAGACAGTGCCCCCCTAAAACTAATAAAAATAAAATAATAAAATCCACTTACCTGACCAGGCTCCTGCAGAGCGGCCACTCCGGACGATCTACTCAGCAGTGTCACAGGGGAAGTGAGAGCCGCCGCGCGTCACTTCCTCTGTGACGCTGACATGTGTGTACGGCGCACAGCGGCGCCGGACATACAGGTGGAGGAGGGAGGAGGGAGCGATCCCTTCTGCCTCCTCCCTACTCAGCGAGGTTCTGGGCGGGTGAAGCGGGCGCAGCGCCCGCTTCACCCGCCTGTGGGAACGGACCGGCGGCGCCAGAGTAGCGCACCAGCGCTACTCCGGCGCCGCGGCCATTTAAAGAACCCCTGCCGCCTGCTGGCAGCGGGAGAAATGCCGACTCCCCCGAGAGGGCGGGGGGGGGGGGACCCCAAATAGCGGGACCCCCCGCCAAAAACAGGAGAGTTGGCATGTATGCTTTTATACATGTTTGGTGCCTTACTAAGGCGCCTAAGTTCCATAATGCGCCAAACACACAGGCGAGGGGCGGGGAACTCTAGACGCCATTTATAATCGCCCAAAAACCACTTTCATACATTCAGGCGTATTATACACTGAAAAATAGATGTAAAAATTAACTTCGATGCACTTGGTTCCATACAGGTCTCCTTTAGGCTTGGTTCACATGGTGTATTTGCAGGGCGTAATTATGCCCCGCAATTACGCCGTATGGGCGGGTGCGGGGGGCCGGCACCTCGCCGGCCCATAGACTTGTATTACCAGCGGCGCGTATACGCCGCTAGTAATTCACATGTCACTTATCTCACCGCCCGGCGGTTTCGCCGAGCTAGGAGTGGAGACGTAATCCATAGTTCTCTATAAGAACTGTGGATTACCGTAATGAATGGGCCGTTTTCAGCCCGTAATTTGCGCACTGCGGCGTGTAATACGGACTGAAATACGTCCTGGTTTAAGCCATGTGAACATAGCCTTAGTTTCTGTGTGGCACACGTGATATATTACTGATTTTTTTTCTGTGCTGAAGATAAATATGGGGGACCCGTTTTCAGTGTGGAATTTTAATGGGATTTTACCCAGGTTTCAGTGCGGAATGCACAGAAGTAAAGTTCCTCTGTTTGAACATGGTCTTAGAATAATCTGTTGGGGCGCTCTGAGCTAACAGAGGAGTGTCCCTAATTTGGGATCTCCATCAATTAGCTGCTACAAAGAGTGTCTCTTGTTTTGGAGGACCCAGTCTGTCCCTACAATACATGGACAGCCCATTGATTTTAATTAGCACCATGTAGTGTCTCATTTACCCTGGTGGTGGAGCTGAAGAAGAATTCATGACTTACTCTGTGGTCCCCTAGCTGGGAACTAGGTAGGAGGCCCATACTAAGAAAGAGGCTCTGCCCCGGTCAGGCTACCCTTTTTTAAGAAAATTGGTGGCAAATGCTTTTCGGAGTTGTGACAATAGAAGGAAAATGAGAAAGTTTCTTCCAGTGCACTGCATACTAATAGACATGTAAGCTAACAGCATACTCCCACACTTTGTCTCTCAGCATTGAGGGCAAGCTTGCTAAAATGAATTTAAAAGCCACTTTTCTTTGCCAGGAAAAATATTCACTGTATTAAATAAAACATTTTCCTGCCGGGATCTAAATATCCTGCCACATCAAGAGAGTCCCATGGGCATGGAACGGCCGCTTATTGTAGCATTCTGCTTGCCTTTTATATATATAATTAGTGCATTTTGCTGTGCCAGCCATTTGTAAAATGTCAAATTTAATCATCATAATAACAAGTGGTCTGCGATTATCCCTGCGCACTGTTTTTTTTTCTTAGTAATAAAAATCTTGTAGGTTTATACTGAGAATTCAATAGTTTGCTTTTATTTTTGTTTTACTTTCTATATTCCTTGACATAACTGCTTTCAAAATTCTGCTTGGTTGTCCTTGGAATCAGTCAACAGTTTGACTCCACCCTGTTGTCGAATGTTTTTCCCCTACCCTTAAAGCGAATGTA
>JAODAL010057574.1:0-22598 GCA_025379985.1 Phyllomedusa bahiana
AAAAAATTTGAGTGGGCAAAGAAGAAGAGAAAAAAGGGTTAAACTAGAATGGAAAAGAAAAAAGAAAATAGAGGAAAAAGGGATAAATAGAGAATGAAAAAAAAAAGAGAAATAAAAAACCAAAAAATTAACTGAAAAAATGGGGGGTAGGGGAAAAAATTAAAGAGGGGCAAAAAAAAAGTGAAGGGAAAGAAGAGAGCCCGCTTGTCACGCTGCGTCCTTGCGGCTCCGCCATACTAAAGGAAACACCTACAATTCCCCCCTCCCCCAAAGGGAGCCACCAGGCTAAGGGGAGTATTACAAGAACAAATCCGCCGCCAGCGCTTTCGAGCCGTCACAAAAAAAAAACGAGCATCACGCCGGAAAAAAAAAGGGCAACGAGCACGTCGCAATCAGCAATGCGGTCCGGGGGGTCCCTCCATAGAAACACAGATCACGGGATAAACACCTAAGCCACGTATATCGCCAGGAGCCGACCTCAAAATTTCCCAGCAGGGGGACCACAAGAAACTCGGGTGCATCAGGAAAAACCCAACCTGGAAGGGCCCTGCTTTCTTCTACCGATGCGGGGTTGTGGGGGTGCAGCCCCGACTTCGGTCAAACGTTGCCCTCCATGACAATTCCGCCATTTTTTGACGATGAGACGAGTGTAAACAGGGGAGTAAGGCCTGGCCCACACGCCCATGTTTTCATAGGAACAAAAAAACCAAAACCAACTGGGGCGCGGGAGCCTCACATAACACACCCACAGACCCGATGAACGTCCATCAGTCCCCCTCATTTCAAGGAGAAACACAACACATTTTTTCATCACCTTTGACAGCTCCAAACGAACCTGAGGGAACCGGTTTTTTTGTTCCACCAAGAGGTGGCCCCTTCGCCGCGACAGAACCCACAGATATTATTAGAAGTCAATGGCAGACGCTGATGGTGGCCACCAGCGCGCCGCCATCTTGGAATATAAGAATGACAATGCTAATGTGAACAGAGCTGCTGACTAACTCGGATTATAGGAGACAACATGTAGATGTCACAGGTCCATGCAGGGGGGACCAGCCTTGGTTATAATGTACAGGACTGTAGTGTTATTACAGGATAGATATACTACACAGTCATCACAGGGGGACGTTATGCACCTCCGGTTACGGGGCATTTTGTGGGGTAAAGTAGGGGTACTAGGGGGCCCCATTTAAAAAACTGTCTATTTAAAACGTCCTGTTACTCAACCCAATCAAGCCCTTACAACCAATCAAACCCAAGCAACCAATCAAAGCCCATAACAACCAAACAATTTTCTAGCAACCCAAACCCATAGCAACCAATCAGAGCCCATAGCAACCAACAACCCATACAACCAATCAAGTTACATTTACCAATAGATCTCTAGGGAACCAATCAACCCATAGCAAACCCAAACAAGCCCCTACAACCAACAAGCCTATAGCAACCAAAACAATCTCAAAACCAAGCCCATACAACCAATCGATCTCATACAAAAAATCAGACCCACCGCAACCAATCAAGCCCCAAACAACCAATCAGAGCTTACAGGACCCAACGACCCATATCCAACCAAGACCCTCAGAGCAAACCCAAACAGAGCCCATACAACCAATCAATCTCATAGAAACCAACCCCTAGCAAACCAAACAGACACATAATAAACAATCAGACCCCATAGCAACCAATCAATTTTCATAGCAATCCATCAACCCAAAGCAACCAAACAGAGCCCAAGCAACCAATCCGAAAAACATAGCAACCCAACAGAAACTCATAGCAACCATCAGAGCCCACAGCAACCAATCAGGCCCATAGCAACCAATCAGGCTTACATGACCAAACAAACCCCATAGAAACCCAATCAGACCTATAGAAAACCAATCAGAGCCCAAGAACAATCAACCCTTTTACAACCAAACCCATAGAAACCCATCAGATCTCATAGAACCATCAAGCCCACAGCAACCAATCAGAGCTTACATGACCAATCAGGCTCATAGCAACCAAAATCAACTCAAAAAAACCAATCAGATCTCTAAAAACCCAAAGCCTATAGCCCCATCAGCCCCCAATATAATAAACCAAGCCCATACAACCAACGATTTCAAAACAATCCATCGACCCCATAGAAACCCAAATCAGACCCCAAAGAAACCCAAATAAAACTCAAGAAACCAATCAAGCCCTAGCAACCATAGAGTTTAGAAACCAATAGGCTACTTTAAATTTTCCGAAAAAAAAAGTAAGGAAGAAAACTGCACACTGATTTTGCTATGGGCAACAGGTGGTTTATTTTTTGGGCCTCTTTTATTAAAACTTTCTAGCAGTAAGCTGTCTCGTGCCCACCACACAAATCAAATCACAGCAACCAACAGCGCTAAGTAACCAAGTATAGCAAAAATCAGACCCCAAAAGCAACAATCGACCCCCATAAAACAAATCAGAGCCATAGCAACCAAAACCCATAGAAACCCAATCAAGTCAGTTTTCATTTTTTAAAACTGCTTGGAAAGATGAAAGCTGAGCCGTTTGTTTGCTTAAGCGTGATTGGTTGCTAGGGGCTCTGTTTTGGCTGCAGGGGGCTCTTTTGGGGCTGCTTTTTTTTTTCCCTGTTAATTGGTTGCTATGAGCTGTGATTGGTTGCTATGAAACACAGGCAGGTTTTATAAATGAGGCCTATATCGTCTTCAATAATATTAGGTGTACATGGTTACATCATTAGCTCTTAGTGAGTAAGTTAAAGGGGTGTTCCCATCATGGACTTTGATGGCAAATTCATCGGTTTTTTTCGGGTACCTGAAATTTTTTTTTGCGAACAGGATCCAGAAAGTTTTGGCTCAGAATAGAGAGCTGCTCACGCTTCGATGACTCCATTCATTTCTATGGGGGTTGCCAATACAGGTGAGTGGTGTGTCCTAGCGATATGCCATTAAATGGTCAATGGTGGCAACACCCCTTTAAGCCTCAAAAGGGAACCCATAGAATTGTATACAAACATGGACCAAACAAAAAAGAAAGCCCCAGTCATAAGCTAACTTTGCAAGAAGATGTTGGGGAGAATGAAAACACTTGGGGCAACGCCCATATAGGGTCCTTTTAGGGTATCAAGCGGGGGCGAGCTCTGGGGGGTGCAGAGGTAGCAGTCACAACCGGGCCCCGCGCCTGAGGGGCCCAAAATAGCCCACCTGCTATAAGAAGACACCAGTATTGTAAATGGACTGGCATGGGGGGCCCCTTTTCACTTTTTGACAAGGGTCCAAAAGCTTGAAGTTACACCCGGGTATAAAAGGGGGTAAGGTACGGGCCCCAGCTTCCGAGGAGCCTTCATACGACACGAGCCTAAGTAAAAATAAGTGGGGACCACATAGAACGTTTAAGGCCGGGGAGGCGAGTTAGGGGGGCAGAGGACAGTCCTACCGGCCCTGCAGCCTCGGGGGGCCCAAAGCCCTTCTCCAAAGGAAGACACCAGTATTATAAATAACACTGGTAGTTGGGGGGGCCCATTCCATTTTGGGCTTTGGGGCCCAAGACTCAAGTTACGCCTCGGTACTATTTTTAGTAGCCCCCGGGAAACCCTAGTGACTATGGAGGAGAAGCGGACACGGTCATACGGTCCCCCTATTATGTCCCTGAAGCTGTTTGGCAGGGGGAAACCACATGGGCATTTTTCAAACCCATCTAAGGGGGTTTTCACTCAACGGTTGGCCCTTTTTTTGATCTCACTTCTGTGGGGATCAAATTCCCTGAAAAGGGTATCCTGACGATTCCTTACCATCCATCGAACGAAAAAGCAAATATAGTCACTTTTGGACTACAATTGCTTTATGAACAAAAAACTTATGTGTTGGACAAAATGCTTGGTGACTGCAAAATTTACCGGGCACAGAAAGCACTTTGCTCGGAAACAATGCAAACATAGTTCAAAAGTGATTAGGGGCACAGTCAAAAAATGGCACCCCACGGAAATTTTTTAGGCGCATTTAATCAGTGTAAAGTGCCCAAAAAACGATACTTTAAAAAAACCGGGCATAGTAAATTTAAATGCGCCTAAAAAGGTGCATTGCGCAATAGCGCGCATACAAACCAGTGTAGTATACTAATGCCCCTACGAGGCCATAGGGCATTTGTTATGGAGGGGGACAGCAATCATGCCCTAAATTGAATGCCTTTTTTGGTCTTACAATGTTTTGTCCCCCGGCGTATAATGCCCCTTTTTTTTGGTATAATCCCAGTTCATTATATCAAGAAAATGCATCAATATATTTTTGGCGCAAAATAACAAAAAAGGCGTTTTCGTATTGGACATGTCCCCAAAATTTTTTCCCACTGTTGATCGCTTCGATGAGTGGGGGGACCACCGGGTTACCCTTTTTAAAAAAGTCCACAGTGTGAACCAAGCCAATGCAGGTTAAGAGGCTGTTTTGTGAATCATGGCATGAAAAAACCCAAAAATCTATAAAATCATGGGGGCCCCGGAGGAAATAATAGTAACTGGTCATCCCCAGTGAGTACAAAATGGGTTTGGTGGGTCTGGTTGCCTCTTCCCCTAAAAACAGGTTTTTTTTACAAAAAGGGGTTTTGAGAGACAGCTGTTTTCTAACCCCTGCCCGGCACTTTTAGGTTCAGTTTCCCCCCCTCTATTAGGATTATAAGGATTTTTGCCCCAGTGCAAGTTAAAGGTATAAACTTTCCCCTTTGACCAGCCCTTCCTTATTTCCCACCGAACAAAACAATGGCACCCAACTTTGGTCACACGACCCCGGACCCACTGACATTAAACCAAAAATTTTTTCCCAAAAATTTTAAAAAACAAAATTTTCCATAAAGTAAATTTTTCTCAAATTTGTATAAAAGCGCCAAGTTTTGGAAGCGGCAGGGGCGCGAGTGGTTTTGATATTAGGGCGGGTACCCGGTGGTGGAATGGAGCAGGCATTAGAGAACCATTGGGGGTGTGTCGACACAGAACTGGTGGGGTGGGCGTCAGTAAGGGTACTATAATGAGGGGGACACACAGTAGGTGATAGACATGTTGGGAACCAACCTGGGGGGCGGCTCAGCCTTCTGCTCTTTCCCTTAAAAAAAGAACAATAAAATGTTACTTAATGCAAGATAAAAAAAAAAAAAAAGCATTCTCTGTTAATTCTCAGCTAACATCTGCCTGGGGCACAAGCAAGATTTTAACAAGCGGGGAACATGGCGGCAGGGGAGGAGAAGGTGGGTAGGAAGCAAAATCAGCAGCCCCCCAAATTTTATTACAGAGATACAACCTAAACTTTTAATCTACAATAAATAAAAACAATCAATTTATACTAAGGTAAAACAAGAATAAAAAAAAAATTTAAAAAAAAATAAAATATTTATTTATAATATAATATATATATTTATATTTAAAAATAATAATAAATAGTTTTGATGTGAGTTTGATTCATAGAAATAATAATTATATTAATACAAATTTTTATAGATGAAGAATAACAAACAATGGATGAATGGCACTCAAATGAAAAAAATTTAAATAATAATAACAGAAAAAAACTATAACTCCAGAAAATAAATAAAATACTCTAGCTGTAATAATACAAAATAAATGTAAAAATATTAAGTAAAAATAAATATAAAAAAAACTAATACAGTTAAATAAAATATAAAGCAAAAAGGTAACAAAATTAACGTAATAATAACAAAATAAAACTAATAATAAATAAAAACACTAAATAAAACCATGGTTAATAATAACAAGTTTTGGATGAGCAGTTTTCAAAAAAGAATGATCGATCTGATTTGTAGAAAACTGTTTTGATCTGATCTCGATCCAAAACGCAAATTTCCCTTAAAGTAAAAGGGAGAAGGTGACGGGTTTATTTTTCCCAAACCCATTTTCCGAAAATTGGAGTGGATCGCGATCGAGAAAACGCTAAAATCGACTCAATTTTAACTTTTCTCGATTAAATCGCTGAACACTAATCATGGTAATAAGAAAATACTGCTAGCTGTAAAAATAATAAAATCATACAAAGTGATAAAAATAGTAAATAACAATAGTAGTATTAATAAAATACTAATTACTATAGAAATAATAAATAGTGATAATAATAATAACAAGAAAACTAATAAAAACAGTTGTTAATAATAATTATTTTTTAAATAAAAAATAAAAAATTTATAGCGTAAAAAAAAAAAATAATAAAAACATACAAATAGGGTAACAATAGTAAAAAATTGATTATAAAAATACTAATTATGTAAAAATTAGCGAAAAAAATAAAAAACAACAAAACAATAAAACAGTTAATAATAATTGCACAAATAATAATAACAATAATCTGATAGCTGTAAAAATAATAAAATACAAATAGTGATAACAGTGAATAAGAGTGATGATAATAAAAAAAATTAAAAAAATTAAAAAAATAATAATAACAACAAAACTAATAAAAAAAGTTTAAAAATCGCAAAAATAATAATAATAATCTGATAGCTGTAAAAATAATAAAAAAAAAAAAGTGATAAAATAGTAAATCAGAGTGATGATAAAAATAATAATAAAAAACATTTATTAACAAAAAATACGGCTTTAAAATATATGTTGTCCATATAAAAAAAGTTTTACAAAAACATGTATTCATAAATTAAAAAAAAAATTAAAAAAAAAACTCCAAATATTTTTGTTGCTACCAATGCACACAACAATTTTTTTTCAAACCTTTTGTAATAGATTACACCTATTAAAAAACTTTTTGATCATAATAATAATTCTTACAGCTGGAATAAAAAGTATAAATGAAAATTTATATTGCATTTTTTAAAAAAAATAATAACAAACAATAAAGGGTATTCACACTGTGTTTTTGGATACATTTTTGGGCCGCAGCGCGGTTTGGGTCCCGTTGGGTGCGAAGATCCAACCTATAGTTTTATTTTAAGGGGTCCCGCCCGTCTTTTACCAAGAATTGACATGAAACGATGGGACGGAGCAAAACACCGGTGAACTACGCACTTTTTTTTCCGCGTATTGGCTTAAATACACGGGGAGAGCGCCTCAATTCGGGAACCTAGCTCAAAAGGAACTATGGATTTCCTGTCCTCCCGGTGTACAAATGATCGATTTTAGCGCGGGGAGATAAGTGACATTCAAATTTTTGCGGCGCACCACGAGCAAGCATGTTCCCCTTTGGGGAGGCAACAAGGGGGACCCCCCCCCCCCCCCCCAGCTTTGGGGGAAACCAGATCAGCGAAACTCCCAAAACACCCGCCGTACTGCGGCGTGTACTGTTCCCAAAACAGCAACAAAAAAGCCTCCAAAACACCCCCAGTTCATTTTTTTATTGGTTTCCCTTGGAAAACACGGGCCGACAAAATTTTACACGCTTTTAGCGTTCTTGGACGCTGTTTTGGCCGCGAAAAAGAAGTTCCATTGTTTAAACCCTTTAGTTTTCAGCTTGAAAAAACCCTAGGAACAATGGGGAGCTCCAAAACCCATCCAAAACCTCAGCATTTTTTGGGTGCATTTTTCGGGGGGTTTTTAATTTTTTGGGGTTTTTAAGGTTTTAACACTGTTTTTTTCCCATACAATTAAATACCAGGACCCCCCCCAAAAAAAACCTCCAAAAACGCGTAACAAATCGCACCAAGAAACGCGTCTTAAAATGTCCCGCGGTTTTGAAGTTCTCCATTCATTGCTACGGAGATTTTCAGCGCTGAAAACACTTCAAGAATTGACACGACGCTTCTTTTTCAGCCCCCAAAACAGCTTCCAAAGAAGCACCTAAGACCCGCGTAAAAACCAACAACGCTGTTTTACATAGGAATCAATGGAAATTATCTGGATTAATTCTGGAGGCTGTTTTTATGCTGTTTTGGGAGCAGAAACGCTCCAAAAAACCTCTGCGAAAACAGCGTCCAAATAAGCCGTGTGAACATAACAGCGCTGTGTTCTCCATTCTCCTCTATGGGAGTTCCCAGTACAGGGGAGCACTGTGTTCTCCATTCTCCTCTATGGGAGTTCCCAGTACAGGGGAGCGCTGTGTTCTCCATTCTGATCTATGGGAGTTCCTGGTACAGGGGAGCACTGTGTTCTCCATTCTCCTCTATGGGAGTTCCCAGTACAGGGGAGCGCTGTGTTCTCCATTCTGTTCTATGGAGTTCCCAGTTCAGGGGAGCGCTGTGTTCTCCATTCTGTTCTATGGAAGTTCCCAGTACAGGGGAGCGCTGTGTTCTCTCCATTCTGTTCTATGGAAGTTCCCAGTACAGGGGAGCGCTGTGTTCTCCATTCTGTTCTATGGGAGTTCCCAGTACAAGGGAGCGCTGTGTTCTCTCCATTCTGTTCTATGGGAGTTCCCAGTACAGGGGAGCGCTGTGTTCTCCATTCTGTTCTATGGGAGTTCCCAGTACAGGTGAGCGCTTTTGTTCTCCATTCTGTTCTATGGAAGTTCCCAGTACAGGGGAGCGCTGTGTTCTCCATTCTGTTCTAGGGAGTTTCCCAGAACAGGGGGAGCGCTGTGTTTCCCATTCTGTACTATGGGAGTTCCCGGTACAGGGGAGTGCTGTGTTCTCCATTCTGTTCTACAGGAGTTTCCAGTACAGGGGAGCGCTGTGTTCTCCATTCTGTTCTATGGAAGTTCCTAGTACAGGGAAACGCTGTGTTCTCCATTCTGTTCTATAGGAGTTTCCAGTACAGGGGAGCGCTGTGTTCTCCATTCTGTTCTATGGATGTTCCTAGTACAGGGGAGCACTGTGTTCTCCATTCTGTTCTATGGAGAGTTCCCAGTACAGGGGAGCGCTGTGTTCTCCATTCTGTTCTATGGGAGTTCCCAGTACAGGGAGCGCTGTGTTCTCTCCATTCTGTTCTATGGAGAGTTCCCAGTACAGGGAGCGCTGTGTTCTCCCTTCTGTTCTATGGGAGTTCCCAGTACAGGGGAGCACTGTGTTCTCCATTCTGTTCTATGGGAGTTCCCAGTACAGGGGAGCGCTGTGTTCTCCGTTCTGTTCTTTGGGAGGTCCCAGTACAGGGGAGCGCTGTGTTCTCCATTCTGTTCTATGGAAGTTCCCAGTACAGGGGGGCGCTGTGTTCTCCACTCTCCTCTATGGGAGTTCCCAGTACAGGGGAGCACTGTGTTCTCCATTCTGTTCTATGGGAGGTCCCAGTACAGGGGAGCGCTGTGTTCTCTCCATTCTGTTCTATGGGAGTTCCCAGTACAGGGCAGCTCTGTGTTCTCCATTCTGTTCTATGGGAGTTCCCAGTACAGGGGAGCGCTGTGTTCTCCATTCTGTTCTATGGGAGTTCCCAGTACAGGGGAGCGCTGTGTTCTCCATTCTGTTCTTTGGGAGTTCCCAGTACAGGGGAGCGCTGTGTTCTCCATTCTGTTCTATGGTAGTTCCCAGTCCAGGTGGCGCTGTGTTCTCCATTCTGTTCTATGGGAGTTCCCAGTACAGGGGAGCGCTGTGTTCTCCATTCTGTTCTATGGGAGTTCCCAGTACAGGGGAGCGCTGTGTTCTCCATTCTGTTCTGTACTGAGAACTCCTATAGAACTGAATGCGGAGTTGTGTGTATATCTGACCGACTACACTCTGAGGCTTTCAGGGTCTGTTCCTGACCTACGTGCAGGTCCCACTTCTTGCACCCACACCTATCAGACTTTGATAGCACATTGTAAGATGGGAGTACCCCTTTAATGAAATGATATCAGTGCTATTAATTGTTTCATTCCTCCATCCAACCAACAACTGCAAAAACAATGATGTATCCCAGAGGGGCAGGGGGACGTCCTCCTCGGCCATTGGCGAGTCACTGTGCCTCTCTCCGCACCTACATGGACGCGAGGAAGAGATGAGTCACAGGAGGAGGGGGAGGCGTTGCTATGGAAACCACACTAGGCCCGTAGCCATGGAAACCGCATACTGATCGCCGTGGAAGCTGAACACAAGTTTGGATATGCATAACAAAAAGCGGCGAGCCCGACCCCGCGACCGCACCGAGGTCACCGAGTAAATAATGCACAAAAATTCTCAGTATGATCGAGCCCGGACGCAGGACATCACAAGCGAATCTTGGAAGACGGTCGATGAATATTTCAGGAGCAATTAACATTTATACACGGAATTTTTTTCCATTTTCTTTTTATATATTTTTTTTTTTTTTACATTGTAATTCCTCTGATTTGTTCCGACAACCGGAGGCGATTCAGCGCGGTTGTTACCTATACCCTTGCTGTGAATGAGGAAGACTACAAGAAAACAGCATGCAAAAATCCCCTAACTCCAATAAAAAGTATGTGAACCCTCCATCCTGGTCCTTTTTTTGATGTTTTATATCAAACTTGGTTATGGATCAGTCTTTTAAATCAAGAATTTTCCAAGTAATATCCAAGCAAACCCTGAGGTTTTTTAATCTGCTACCTCGGTGGTGCAAATTTTTTTGTTTTTTGACATTCAGTTTTAAGTGATACACTGAGATGCAAAAGGGTAACAATGTTTTGACCTTGTGACTTTCAGGCTCCATATCTCACCATCCACTACAGCTTTGTACATGAGACTTCCATCATTTCAACCCCTTAAGCCGAACGCCTGAAAAGTAGTTAATGACCAGAACATTTTTTTCGTTTTTTGCCTCCTTGCGTTTCAACAGTTGTAACTTTTTTATTTTTTCAATGACGCAGCTGGATGAGGCCTCGTTTTATTCGAGACAAGTTGTACTTTATGGGGGAATAGTTTAAATTCGCTTATAAATAATTGCAGAATTTTTTTGTTTTTTTTTTTTAATTATTTTTTTTTTATTTTTTTTTTACACCATTCACGTTTCACACTTAATAACATGTTAGATAAATTCTACAGGTTATTACGGTCATGTGGATACCTAATATGTGTAGTTTTTTTTGTGTGTGTAATATATGCACAATTATTTTTTATTAAATATTTTTTTAATTTATTATTTATTTTTTTATTCATTTTTTTTTTAAACTTTTTCTGGGTTTTTTTTTAACTTTTTTTTATATCCCCTGAAGCGAGAACTGTTTTACAATTTTTTTATTTTTTTTTAAAACACTTAGTAATGTATTAGCATATTCATATATGCTAATACATTCTAATCTGTGTCACTTTGACACAGGCAGTGATCTGGACAGCACACAGTGTGTCCAGGTCCCTGGCTTGATACACAGACAGCTCTGGGGCCACTCTAGGTCCCCAGAGCTGTCTGTGCAGCCAATTCTCGGGCTCTGTTGGGTCACCGGGGGTTCCGATCACCCGACAGAGCAGAGGAACCCTTTGATTGTGCTGCAGTAACGCACCGCCGCAATCAAAGGGTTAAAGCACCGGGTTGCGGAGGTTTCCTCCGCTGCCCGGTGCTCGCAGGGGATGCTCTGGGATCAGGGCTGTATAGTACAGCCCCGATCCCAGCGCAGCTGCGGCGCCCGGGCGCCGCAAACTCCAGTATCTGCAGCAACGTCTAAAGACGTCGCTGCAGACGAACGACCTGAAATGCCGTCAAAAGACGGTGGGCGGTCATTAAGGAGTTAAAGACAATCTTCTTACCTATCTTATACATAAATTTGACCTTTAACTATTCAGCATATGCTTAGTTCTGCAGATTCTTCCATTGTTACTGTTTTGCTCCTGGTGGTGGGACAATCTTTTTCTTCTTGGTACTATAAATTTCAACCTGTTCTCACATTCCCTAATAGCTCAGGGTGTTATTAGGCTGATTCTCAAGCGAAAGGTCACTGGTTCGAGCAGCCATAAAGAAGATTTCTCAAGAAAAGAGAAGCAGCATCATCCAACTCATCGATAGCCAAGAAAATTGCCAAACTGCATCATGTGAGGCCCTGACAGCGGGAAGAATATGGAATGAAGTCCGTCCAAAGCCAAGAGGTGACGTTCCAGGGGAAATATCAGAGGCAACAAGTCGCTTATCACAAGGTCGATCAGTTCTGACGCTAAGACACGGCAGTGGAGGCGGCTCGTAGGCTTCGTAAGAGTGAGTGACAACTAATTAAATGTCCAATGCCAGACAAAATACACAAAAAAACCCTGCCTAGAGTACAAAATAATAGAATAAAGGGGATAGTCTTAAAAATTAACTTTTAATGATACTAATTAAAATGATAACCACAATTAATAAAAACTCTCTGTGAGTACAGGAAGACAAAGGTCTTATCAAAGTAATCTGGGACTTAAAGAAGTGCACAAAGGGAGACCCTGTAAGGCCCTATCAGTGCTAGTCCCTAGCCTATCCAAAATCAGGAATATCGCCCCAATAAGGGCGTTCCTGTCAGGAACCTAATCTGTAAAGTCCCTAGAAAAAACCCTATAGTCCCGTCCCTACATGTTTCGACCGGCCCCTCAAATATTAAACCGGTCTCCTCAGGGGACAAAAAATTAGGGAAAACACCGCTCAAGGTATGAGACACAGGGGACAAAGCCAAGAAAACACAAGCTATGCAATAGGCGATAAATTCCATTTACGTGCTGACACAAAGTATGTCTTAGAAACGACAATACAATAGATACTGATCTAAGGTAATATACAGATGATGGTATAGATTAGTACCCAAGATAAGATGGTAACATCCGCAGCACAAAAAAAATAAAAAATAAATTATAAATAATAAACAATAGCAGGTTGCTGCTAAAATAGACCTAACTATGTACCTTACCTCCCTGAAGACAATCAATGGGTGGCATAGGGTACAAGATGGGAATGCAAGGCGGTTCGTTCACCTGCTCAATTCCCGTAGCGCCTCTCGAGCCCGAGTGCGGGACTCACAGCATCCGCTGTAAACACAGAGAGAGAACCTGTTCTCACATTCCCTAATAGCTCAGGGTGTTATTAGGCTGATTCCCAAGCGAAAGGTCACTAGTTCGAACAGCCATGAAGATTTCCAAGAAAAGAGAAGCCGCATCATCCAGCTCCTCGAGAGCGTCTCTGGGCCAAGGACATTGCCAAACTGCATCATGTGAGGCCCTGACAGCGGGAAGAATATGAGATGAAGTCCGTCCAAAGCCAAGAGGTGACGTCCAGGGGAAATATCCGAGGCAACAAGTCGCTCATCACAAGGTCGATCAGTTCTGACGCTAAGACACGGCAGTGGAGGCGGCTCGTAGGCTTCGTAAGAGTGAGATCACAGACGTCCAAGCAAGCACCGGGTGTATTACACAGGTCTGGAATGATGCCCCCCCCAAAAAAAAAAGGAAGAAGCCGCGACTTCAATCTCGTCATAAGATGCGTCGACAAAGAGATTACAAAATAAGTATAAAAAATGGAAGACTGGAAAGAGATGAAAGTCGATAAACCAGGCTGTGATGGGGGGAATGGGAAGAACCAAGGGAGAGGGGGTGAACGGAGAGAGAGATGAAAGTCAATAGACCGGGCTCTGATGGGGGGAATGGGAAGAACCAAGGGAGAAGGGGCGAACGGAGAGAGAGATGAAAGTCAATAGACCGGGCTCTGATGGGGGAATGGGAAGAACCAAGGGAGAAGAGGAGAACGGGGCGAGAGATGAAAGTCAATAGACCGGGCTCTGATGGGGGGAATGGGAAGAACCAAGGGAGAAGGAGCGAGAGATGAAAGTCAATAGACCGGGCTCTGATGGGGGAATGGGAGAACCAATGGAGAAGGGGCGACCGGAGCGAGAGATGAAAGTCAATAGACCGGGCTCTGATGGGGGAATGGGAGGAACCAAGGGAGAAGGGGCGAACGGAGCGAGAGATGAAAGTCAATAGACCGGGCTCTGATGGGGGAATGGGAAGAACCAAGGGAGAAGGGGAGAACGGAGCGAGAGATGAAAGTCAATAGACCGGGCTCTGATGAGGGGAATGGGAAGAACCAAGGGAGAAGGGGAGAACGGAGCGAGAGATGAAAGTCAATAGACCGGGCTCAGATGGGGGAAATGGGAAGAACCAAGGGAGAAGGGGCTAATGGATCAAGAAGTCGAAGGAACTTTCAAGTTGGATGGAGGAAGCCTGAGGATATGGGGAGGGGGTCACACCCAAAGATGTTGGATACTTGACCATCATGGATGGTGACCTCAATGCTGAGCTCTATGTGAGGGTCCAACAAGATGAGTCTCTTCATGCACTCGAGGACTATGGGGACCTGAAGCAGACATCAAGGTTGGAGAAGGAAGGGTTCAATGACAATGAAGTAGAGTTGCTGTATTGGCCTCCACAGACCGCAACCCAATCCAACACTTGTGGGGAGAGGTGAAGAAAAAACTATTTGTATCCAAGTCCATTTTGCACCAACATTGGGAATGTGTAGAAAAGACCTGGGATCAGATTTTGGTTAAGACAGGCTTGAGTCTAATCCAGAGCCCAGAAGGATTCAGGCAGAGCTGAAAGCCAAATACTAACAACATGATAAAAATTTAAAATTGATTTTTAGGAGCAAAACAGTAACAATGCAGTTACATGACAAGAATCTGCAGAACTAAGCATATGTTAAACATGCAAGTGAAATTTATGTATGTGATAGCCAAGATGATTGTCTATAAAATGATGGTAGCCTCACGTTCAGAGCTGTAGTGGACGGTGAGATATAGGGCCTGAAAGTCACAAGTTCAAAACATTGTTACCCTTTTGCTTGCCAGTGCAATTCTGCCCAGTGGTGTAGCTGGAGGGAGGGGGGCAGAGGGGATGGTGCACCTTGATTGTCTTTTTTTGGTCGTGGAATGTTTTGACTCTTACACAGTGTTGAACTCCTTCCAGTGCAATGAAGATGGAGGGCATGAACCATGACCAACTGAGGTGCAATCTCTTGGCCTGACCACTAACCTGTCTCACCCACTCCTAATCAAAGTGGAGTGCCCCAGGTGGCAAAAGCTATACCAATGACTTCACCAACACAACTTCACCAATACACCACCCACACATGGATCATTAGCCAAAGTCTCTTCCACTCAAAATTTTTAAATCAAATGTTTTGATGGGGCAAAAAGTTGTAGTGCCTCAAAAATTCTAAATTTTCCTTTATATAACAGTTGACAGCCAACAACATCTGGAGAAATGACCCACTGAGTGCTAATGGAGAACATTTAAGGTCAGCCAAATTTCACACCAAATTGTGGCATCAATTCTTTTGGCCCAAGAAGTATTCGGAACTCAACAATTTGAAACTTTTCTTTCCTATAGCAGGTGACAGTCCACCAACTTTTGAGCGTTAATGAAGAACATTTTAGGTCAGACAAAATCCCTTCACTCAAAATATTTGAATCAACTTTCGTGATGGGGCAAAAAGATGTCTGACCTCTAAAATTCTAAATTTACCTTCCTGTAACAGGTGACAGTCCACCAACATTTTGAGGAATGACCCATTGAGTAATAATGGAGAACATTTTAGGTCAGCCACTGTCTTTTCCACAAATTTTTTTGGATTAAACTGTTTTCATAGGGCAAAAAGTTTTCAGAACTTAAAAATTCTACCTTTTCCCTTTGTGTAATAGGTGACAATACACCCAAATTTTGAGAAATAATCTCTTAAAGGGAACCTGTCACATAGGTTGTGCCCCCCCTTCCTGAGGGCAGCACAAGCTAGTGTCAGACCTG
Source organism: Phyllomedusa bahiana (assembly GCA_025379985.1). Classification (NCBI taxonomy): domain Eukaryota; kingdom Metazoa; phylum Chordata; class Amphibia; order Anura; family Hylidae; genus Phyllomedusa; species Phyllomedusa bahiana. The sequence continues at coordinate 15,541 of JAODAL010057574.1, forward strand.
CTGTTTCCAGCGCTGTGCCCATAATTCTGTAAGATGCTGCAGTTTTAGAGCATTTAACCCTCAAATCTTATTCATGAGCAGGTGTAAGCTCCACCCACCAAAGGCTAGCTCCGCCCACTGACAGTTATTCTCATGTTTCTACCTATTCAAAATAATAGGTTTATCAGTTGAGGTGGGCGGGGCTAGCCTCCGATTGGCCGGGTTTGAAAAAAACTGACTCTTTGAAGGACTCTTCGAATGACTCTTCTGGCTGAAAACTGCAGATTTGAGCATTAAATACACGAAAACTACAGCATCTTACAGAATAAGGGGCACGGTGCTGGAAACAGCAGGTCTGACGCTGGCTTGTTCTGTCCTCAGCCAGGGGGGCAAAAACTATGCGACAGGTTCTCTTTAAGTGCTAACTGAGAAGATTTTAGGTCAACCAAGATATCTTTCACACAAAATTTTGGCATCAGCGATTTTGACGGGCCAAAAAATTTTCAGAACTCAAAAAGTTGAAATTTTCTTTCCTAAAACAGGTGACAGTCCACCAACATTTTTAAGGAATGACCCATTGAGTGATAATGGAGAACATTTTAGGTCAACCAAAGTCTTTTCCACAAAATTTTTTGGAATTAAACTGTTTTCATAGGGCAAAACTTTTTCTGAACTTAAAAATTCTACTTTTCCCTTTGTGTAATAGGTGACAATCCACCAAAATTTTGAGAAATGATCCCTAAGTGCTAACTGATTTTAGGTCAACCAAGGTCTCTTTCACACATAATTTTGGCATCACATCTTTTGACGGGCCGAAAAAAGTTTTCAGAAATCAAAAAATTTAAATTTTCTTTCCTAAAACAGGTGACAGTCCACCAACATTTTAAGGAATGACCCATTGAGTGCTAATGGAGAACATTTTAGGTCAACCAAAGTCTTTTCCACAAAATTTTTGGGAATTAAACTGTTTTCATAGGGCAAAACTTTTTCTGAACTTAAAAATTCTACTTTTCCCTTTGTGTAATAGGTGACAATCCACCAAAATTTTGAGAAATGATCCCTTAAGTGCTAACTGATTTTAGGTCAACCAAGGTCTCTTTCACACATAATTTTGGCATCAACTCTTTTGAGGGGCCGAAAAGTTTTCAGAAATCAAAAAATTTAAATTTTCTTTCCTAAAACAGGTGACAGTCCACCAACATTTTGAGGAATTACCCATTGAGTGCTAATGGAGAACATTTTAGGTCAACCAAAGTCTTTTCCACAAACTTTTTTGGAATTAAACTGTTTTCATAGGGCAAAAAAGTTTCAGAACTTAAAAATTCTACAATTTCCCTTTGTGTAATAGGTGACAGTCCACCAAAATTTTGAGAAATGATCCATCCAGTGCTAACTGAGAAGATTTTAGGTCAACCAAGGTTTCTTTCACACATTATTTAGGCATCAAGTCTTTTTACGTGCCGAAAAGTTTTCATAATTCCAAAAATTATAATTTTCTTTCCTAAAACACTTGACAGTCCACCAACATTTTGAGAAATGATCCATTAAAGAGAACATTTTAGGTCAACCAAAGACGATTTCACGCAAAATATTGTAACCAACTTCCTTTATAGGTCCCAAATGTTCCTACCTATATCATGTAACATTGCACCAACATTATGAGGAATGATCCAATAAGGGTTCACTGAGGACATTTTAGGTGGGCACAACCTATTGAAGGCGGGATTATCCAAACCAGTGGGTTTGGTGCCAGGCCACGCATGTTGTGCCCAACCTACAGTACCTGCCATAGGGCAATATTATGACCCATCCCATAGCCACAGAATTTTTTAATCTGAAGTAAATATACAAGCATTACAGGTAGCCAGGAATGGGCACACCTTGTAAGAGATGGATGTGCCTGGGGGTGCTCAAGGTGCAGCATAGCTTACATCCTCATATATGTATAGGGATGTACTAACCTTCGAAACTGTATGTGTATGTATATATGTATGTATATATATATATATATATATATATATATATATATATATATATATATATATATATCCACATACATACACATACAGTATCGAAAGTTAGTACACCCCTCACATTTCTGTAAATATTGTACTCTATCTTTTCATGGGACAAAACTGAAGATCTGACACTTTGATACAATGTAAAGTAGTCAGTGCACAACTTGTATAACAGTGGAAATTTGGTGTGGCCTCAAAATAATTCAGCACACAGCCATCAATGTCTAAACCGCTGGCAACAAAAGTGAGTACACCCCTAAGTGACAGCAAAAGTGAGTACATCCCTAAGTGACAACAAAAGTGAGTACACCCCTAAGTAACAGCAAAAGTGAGTGCACCCCTAAGTGACAACCAAAGTAAGTAGACCCCTAAGTGAAAATGGATAAATTGTGCCTAATTTGACATTTTCCCTCCACTGTGTCATGTGACTTATTGGTGTTACAAGGTCTCAGGTGTGAATGGGGAGCAGGTGTGTTAAATTTGGTGTTATCGCTCTCACACTCTCTCATATTGGTCACTGGAAGTTCAGAATGGTCCCTCATGGCAAAGAACTGTCTGAGGATCTGAAATAATAGGACTGTTGTTCTACATAAAGATGGCCTCTACATAATTGGTGCTCAATGTAAAGGGGTGTACTCACTTTTGTGAAGTAATAAATATATATCTATACATATACACATACATATACTATATATACATATACACATGTATGCCATGTGTGCCACTGATATTTGTTGGATATATACACATGTATATATATATACACACACACATATATATATACATACACGCACACATATATATACACACACACACAACATATTACTACACACACACAACATACATAAAATATATATGTACAATCATACTTCATATACCACACATATATTACCACTACTGTACACACTACCATAATGTACCCACTCTATACATATACACACAAATATATATACACATACAGATGTATATATACATACACCCGTATGTACATACATATACACACACATATATACACACACATATATATATACCCACACACCAACCCATCCATATAAATATATACATACACGCGTACGCACATACATGTACACACATATATATTCACACAAATACATATATATATACACACATACATCTATACAGACACACACATATATATATATATACACACACACACACGCATATGTATATATATACATACAGACATACATATATACATACACACACATACAGTATATACATAAATATATAATTTGTACAATAGCAATTACTTTCATTGAGTAACCACACGACAAATTCCCCCCCTGGCACATCTGACCTGAATGTGAGTCCTGATTTGCTCTTCAGGTTGCGCAGAAGGTCCAGTTGGTTCAGTGGTGGGATCAGCCTAAGAGTATAGAAGAAGGATATCAGAAATGCATTAAAATCTCATTTCAGAAGCACTGCCAGTCTGAGGTCAGATCGAGAACAGTGTCAGATCGCAGCAGCAAATGTTGCCGATTGTTCCATCTTGGATGTATTCAACTCTATGGGCCAACGTATCCACAACTGCTAAACTATCATGAAGCCACAGGAGACTGAACTTGCTTTGGCCAAATTCTATGATTACATATGGCGGCATTTTTGCTTTGCTATTGGGCTGTCAAATGAAGACTCTTCTAATCCCTTCCCGAAGAAAAAAAAAAGATGGCGACTACCACGATGACATTCCGGTCACTTAAAGGGGCATCATTCAGGAAACACAACCTGCAAGCCACAAACACAGCGTCACAAATGAGGAGAATCACTGCACAATCACAAGAGATCTCATGACCGATGTAGACAGAACACAACGAGAGATTTACGGGAGTACAGAGGAACGCTCTACCTGATGGACATGAAGCTACGGTGAAGCAATGAATAGGAGCTCAGTCCACACAATGGCCGCCGTACTAATATTGAAGGCGGCCTTCATGTCACATAAGATGTATTTTAGACATTTTTCCAAATTTATACAAAAATGCCGCCAAAAATAAAGTTTTTCTCTAATATGTACACAAAAAGGTCACCACGAAATGGTTTACAGGGGTCTCACAGTCACTGAGGGGGGACACAAACCACAGCTAAGATGGCAAACCAACAGCACAATGCCAGGGAAAGGGTGGACCACAGTACGTTCCACATAGAGCCGTGCCATACCTGGAGGCGCCGTATGTTTGAGAGCTGCTCGTCGAAACAACAACGGAGGGGAGAAAAGCAAAAAAAAAAAATCAAGAATTTGTGGGTGTGCTAGAACTGAGGGGGGCAAGTGTGGACTGGACTGAATCACAAGACACTCTATTGGGATATTATTATCAGTATAATTGGCGCTAGTATTTGGAGCTCAGCTGTGCTGAAAATTCCCACAATGGTGAACAGAGAACTGCGGCTATTCCCTGCGGCTGATACAGGCTCAGTCCAGGAAAGGAAAAAGCCAGGTGGAACCCTTTTAAGCCAATGAAGAACACCCCTAATACTTCGCCCCTAGGGTTATTTTGTTTTACTATAGTAACAATAGAGTCGAGTCACATTATTATGACCACCAGATAATATCCAGAGTCAGACAGGTGGGGAGTGACTCAGTAAGGTCCTGGTATTTTGTCACAAGTATCTGGAGCCGACTCAATCCCACAGCTGCTGGAGGGTCCATAGAGCCAACACCACCATCCAGGGGCCCCACAGCAGCTGGAGGGTCCATATAGCCAACACCAACATCCAGGAGCCCCACAGCTGCCGGAGAGTCCATAGAGCCAACACACCATCACCCCACAGCTGTGGAGTCCCTAGTCAAACACTCCTGCCTACAGGTGGAGGGTCCATAGTGCCAACACCACCATCCAGGGGCCCCACAGCTGCTGAAGGGTGCACAGAGCCAACACCACCATCCAGGGGCCCCACAGCTGCTGGAGGAGCCATAGAGCCAACACCAACATCAAGGGGCCCCACAGCTGCTGGAGGGGGCATAGAGCCAACACCACCATCCAGGGGCCCCACAGCTGCTGGAGGGTCCATAGAGCCAACACCACCATCCAGGGGCTCCCACAGCTGCTGGAGGAGCCATAGAGCCAACACCACCATCCAGGGGTCCCACAGCTGCTGGAGGGTCCATAGAGCCAACACCACCATCCAGGGGCCCCGCACAGGCTCAATTGGGTTCTGGGAAATTAGAGGTTCAGGGTAGTAGTAGGAAGTCTTGGTGCTGCTCTTCCAACCAATGTCGGATATTTCCAGCCATGTGACATGTTGCATTGTGTTGCTGGAAGATCCGAACTGCCCCAGGGCAGACAACCAGCATGTATGGGTGTATGTGATCTGCAAGGAGGGATTCATACCTAAATTTGGGGAAAGCGCCTTCCACATGGATGAGTGGCCCAGAGAATACCCTAAAACATTCCCCAGACTATAACCCTACCACCACTAGGACGGTGCATCAACATTTTGAGGAATGATCTATTAAGTGCAATGGTTGCAGGGTGTTTGTTCTCTGATGTTTCTCACCTGACACAGCATTCAATAAAGCAGAAAATGGGACTCAGCAGAGAAGACAACCCTTTGCCAATCAGCTGAGGCCCAATTCTGATACTGCTGTGAAAATTAAAGCCTTATCTGCCAATGTTGCTTGGTTAGCAGAGTTGCAGGGACATCCGTCTGCTCCGGGGCCCCATATACAGTAGGGTTAGCAGAGGTGCAGTGATATCCGTCTGCTCCGGGGCCCCATACACAGTAGGGTAAGCAGAGGTGCACTGACATCCGTCTGCTCCGGGGCCCATACACAGTAGGGTTAGCAGAGATGCACTGACATCCGTCTGCTCCAAGGGCTCCATACCCAGTAGGGTTAGCAGAGGTGCATTGACATCTGTCTGCTCCGGGGCCCCATACACAGTAGGGTTAGCAGAGGTGCAGTGACATCCGTCTGCTCCGGGGCCCCATACACAGTAGGGTTAGCAGAGGTGCAGTGACATCCGTCTGCTCCGGGGCCCCATACACAGTAGGTTACAGAGGTGCAGTGACATCCCTAAAACATTCCCCGGACCATAACCCTACCACCACTAGGAAGGGCATCTACTTTGAGAAGGATCATAAGTGCATGTTGAGGTTTGTTCTCTGATGTTTCTCACTGACACCATTCATAAAGCAGAATTGGATTATCAGAGAAGAAACCCTTTGCATCAGCTGAGTCAATACAATCTGTCTGGGAAATTAAGCCTTTTCTGCCAAGTTGTGGTTAGTAGAGTTGCAGGGACATCCTCTGCTCCGGGGCCCATACACAGTAGGGTTAGCAGAGTGGCAGGACTATCGTCTGCTCCGGGCTCCATACACAGTAGGGTTAGCAAGAGGTGCGTGACATCGTCTGCTCAGGGGCCCCATACATCAGTAGGGTTAGCAGAGGTGCAGTGACATCCGTCTGCTCCGGGTCCCATACACAGTAGGGTTAGCAGAGGTGCAGTGACATTCGTCTGCTCTGGGGCCCCATACACAGTAGGGTTAGCAGAGGTGCAGTGACATCCGTCTGCTCCGGGCCCCATACACAGTTGGGTTATCAGAGGTGCTGTGACTTCCGTCTGCTCCGTGCCCCCATAAACAGTAGGGTTAGCAGAGGTGCAGTGACATCCGTCTGCTCCAGGGCCCCATACACAGTAGGGTTAGCAGAGGTGCAGTGACATCTGTCTGCTCCAGGGCCCCATACACAGTAGCGTTAGAGGTGCAGTGACATCCGTCTGCCCCAAGTCCCCATACGCAGTAGGGCCAGCTTGTTGCCCCTTGGGTCATTTTGGCAGTGAGCTGTTCCCCTGTATCCTCCACCCTTGAGGAGGAAATGGTCATAATAATGTGACTCGGCTGTGTATATTATCCAACTGAAAACTAAATCAAAAGTTTCCATCAATAAAAATGGATGGATATTTACATCTGAAGCAATTTAGGATCTTTTTAGGCACTTAAAGGGGTAAAATAATTTAGAACTGTGTTTCACCCTGCGACCTTAATGTAACCACCGCTGGGGTAAGATGCCCCCAATGTATTCAGAAACATACTATGCGTTTG
>JAODAL010057575.1:0-22596 GCA_025379985.1 Phyllomedusa bahiana
AGTGCGGGATTGTTTTTTTTACCCTTAAAAACTATGAAACATAAAACATGAATCTATATTACAATAGTTTTCATTAACATATAGTACAGTTCGTATATAGGTAGACCAAGCCACCAGCAATGCAAAAAGTTAAAAAATAGCCCACATACACAAGACTAAACACAACTGGATAGGGGAGACAAATAGTGAAAGGCGCAGAGTGCAGTTTTACCTGGATGAATTACCCCCTTAAAAGGGGAGTCCCATTGCGACCAAACATTTTCAAATGGCTCAATTGAATTATTTAAGGATGCGGTCAGGTATTCCAGGCGCCTAATATCTTTTAGCCTTTGAATAAGGTCTGTCCTCAATGGAGAATCTATTCTTTTCTAAAATCGAGATATGAGACATCTCGCAGCCGTAAGAATATGTATTGACATCTTTAGTATCTGTTTCATAACAAGGAGTCTCGTCAGATTAAGTAAAACAAAAAAATGGATCCATGGGAGTACGTAACCACGTAACATCCGCTATGAGTTTTTTGACTATCCCCCAAAACCTCTGGATCTCTGAACATTCCAGAATATGATAACTCCCCTATCTTGGAACATCCCCGCATGATCTGAAAATTTTGGGGATTGAGTTTATGCAAGAGCTTATGTTTTAGATTCGAGTTGAGACCTTTGACATTTAAAGAGATTAACTTTTAACTTTTGAAGAGATTAACCATTTCGTAGATATAGGTGTTTAAAGATTCCCCTGCCTTAATCAGGTAAACTCCTTAGTGGTGGGGAAAAAAAATCCCCATGGGGGGGGGGGGGGTGGAGGACAGGAACACGAGGAAGGAGGTAGATATAACATTGAGAACCACAGAGCCTTAGAAGGGCCAAACCTTACCGGTAAATACTGAGGAAGAAGCCTTGGTCAAGGGGAATCAGAACCGTGATAAAAACCCTGCCTCTACAAGGATAGGCCTAGGAGGACGGATGACCCCCCAGTATCCCTGTGGGGATTTTTAAAAACAAGTGTGGGCACCAAACCCCGGGCCACCGAGACCTTTGTAAGCTGAAATATCGGGAACTAAGTGAACGCTATGCAGCATGGGGCCACATCCACCACGGGGAGGGAGGAAGGACCGAACAGGGGATGAGGGAGGATCCCTCCCCATGATGGATACAGCCCACCCTATCTAAACTAAATGAGGGGTTGCAATTTCACTTCTTAATAAGCTGTAGGAAAGAAAAAACCTGGCAAAGCCATACGAAGATTAAATCAACTATTTGAGTCAGGTAGTACTAAAAACATGTAAAACCTTGCTAACACAATATATCTGTACAATCACACATGACATGAGATAGACTTTTCTTATTCAGGGTCAATTGTGCGAAGAACCAGTACTTGTCGCACAAGAGGGAAGGCTTTAAAACCTAGGGGACGATCCAGCCTTCTTTTGCAAGCGTCTTTATCCCTGTGGGGATTGTCCTTTTTTAGATCCTCGGGGTCGCATCCATACTGCAGGAGGTGGAGTAGGAGGCAAAGGAATCTCCCAGTCCTGTATCTCCAGGGGTGTCAGGTCAAGAAGTGAGCACATCTCAGTTTTGTTTCAATTCAGCAAAGAGGGGTTTCAAACATCTTTGTTTATAGAGGGTAATCCATGATAGGTCTTGGAAAAGCTGTATTGGCGAACCTTCATAGGAAATCGTCTTCATGGCTCTAACACAGTTCATAATACGCTCTTTCAATTGGAAGTCATGAAGACAGCATACCACATCTCTAGGGACGTTGGATGCTGATTTGGGCTTCAAGGCTCTATGAGCACGGTCAAGCTTAATGGTGTGAGTTTAAGGTTCACCCAGTATGGAGTTGAAGATTGTAGATAAAACTTCTTGGAGATCTTCCTGGTGTGTCGGCTCAGGGGGGCCACAACTTCTAATGTTACTACGTCGACCTCTGTTGTCTAGATTTTCTAAATGTCTAGAAGTTTCTTTGAGGGCTATTGTTTGCAACGTCAACTAAGATTGTAGTTCAGACACATATGCTCTAGTACAGGGGTCTCCAACTCCAGTCAAGGCCCACCAACAGGTCATGTTTTCTGGCTTTCCTTAGCATTGCACAGGTGATATCATTATTTTCAGTGCATTCTGTGGGAGATCCTGAAAAAATTACCTGTTGGTGGGACTTGAGGACTGGAGTTGGGGAACGCTGCTCTAGTATCATCATGAGCACCTTCCAAGTCCTCTACCTGATCTGCAATACCCTTCAAATCCATGCAAATAGTTGCTATTTCGGATTTGCAGGTTTCTTTTATTTCAGCCACTAAGGCCTTGAAGTCGTTTTTTGTGGGTAGGTGGCTAAGGTACCTTCCAAGATCTTGGGAGCGGGAACCTGCAGCAGGAATCATATCTTAGGCTTCCAGTAGGGATTCGGAAGAAGAAGCCCAGTCGTTGTCTGCTAAGTTTTGCACACCTGCAGATGGTTCAACATCCATATTTTCGTCATTCAGGTCCGACCAGGCGGTTGATTTAGAGCCTTGGGACCTTGGGATTTTTGGAGCTTCCAGGCGTGCGTAATTTAGATGGCATATTGGGTTCCGTAGAAACCAGATCAAAAGCTGTGGATCTATCTTCCAGATGTTGCTGTGGGTGCCCAGTTGTTACATCCGAAGCTGGCTCTTTAGTGTTGTAAAATACTGAGGCTTGGGATGGAAGATCTTGAAAGAACTCTAAGGTTTGTGCACCTTCCTGAGATGTAGCAGGATTCCGGGAATGGACCCGTATATCCTGAATTATAGAGCACCTCTCCACTTGTTTTTGTAGGTGTCCTACTTGTGGGCCCCTTTTGTCTCCTACCAATATGCTGCTATCTGGAGAACGAGGTTTAGATATAAACTTTATGATACAATGTCTCTCAGACACTGTGACACTGGCCCCTTTTCGTCTCGGGTGCTGTCTCTGCTGTTTTGGCTTGGCCAGACTGTATAAGATTGCTGTAGCGGAGGAATGAAAATGGTTGCGGTGCCACATGTACACGGCTAGTTTCTCAGCAAAGCCTTAACGTGATTTACTGTTAATAGTGAGATAGAAAGTGGGGCCAAAAATTGTGTCAAGGCTATCCAATCAACAAAAATCTGTGTTGTCCATATAACAGAGTCCCAGAATGGTATGGTAGCTGCAGTGTAGGGGTCTGACTTTACAGCTCTAGATGTGCAGCCCTTGCTGGTGGTTATGAAATATTACAAGGACCTGAATACAGCGTCTCTTACAGGGGCCAGAGAGTGTTTGGTGATTGTGTTAGCGTCTGGTTAGGGTAAAACCACTGTCATGCAGCTGCTGGGGAGCGGGGTGAGGTAAAATGGCTGACACAGCACGTGTAAGGGCTTAATGCTGCTGCCCAGAATGCTTACTGCCCAGCTCTGTCCTGAGATTGCCACAGGAATAAAGGTCGAGTCCCCAGTATCAAAGCCCCGGTATTACTAGGCTCTTGCAGTGTCCTCCACTGCAGAGATGGCCCTTTGAAGTGTTTAGATGGTGGACGCAGGCACTCACCTCCTCCGACTGCCCCCCTCCCCCGCACTTTCCATTATCACCTGCGAGAATCGCCTACTTCCGCTTCTCCTTCCCTGTGTTCTCTGAATTGAGTGGTGAGACCGGGTGTCTGCGCTGATCAAGGCACTGCTTAGGGAACGATCACCGCAGCTAAGTCTCTGTCTCACCTCAGTTCCTGCTTTCCCGCCTGATTGTCCTTCTTCAGCCGCCACTCACTACAGCTCCGCTCCGCCTGCAGCTGTGCGCCTCCGATATCGACGGCACTCACTTCCTTCGACTCCGGGTGGTTCCGTCGGTCACCGCCGGTACTTTAAACCTTTCCCCTGCCAGGAATTAGCTCATGCAGCCTCTCAGATGCTGAGCTGGTCTATGGAGGAAATTCGTTATGCGGCCATCTTGCCTGGTGCCCAGACACGCCCTCCTGCTTTTAGGTTTTTTTATGGGCGGCTGGGTGGATTTTACGGCTTTGTCTGTACTAAGCCCTGAAATGTCAACAGTAGTTAAAAGAGATACCTCATGACCTGAAGATAGAGAAATCAGTACAGGACCAATACTGTGCTTATACATAGGAGTTAGGGGGTGTTCACACGTCGTATTTGTGAGGCGTAATTACACCCTGCAAATACGGTGAAATCATAGCACTCATTGAGTGCTGATTTTACAGCGTATTCTCTGGCACACACTTTGTGTCCAGAGAAAGAAGATACATGTCACTTGTTTCTTGCACTTACGTGCCGGGGAAAGGGACAGTGAATGGGGGCTGGAGCGCTTTACAAGTACATGCTAGCCAGCGCATACTTCAGATCACAGCAGGCGTATCGTGGCACGCACAGTACACAACGATATACGCTATGTGAACCCAGCCTTAGTGAAGGCAGCTGGATCCTGAATTTACAGAACACATCTCCAGCATGATTACTGGGAGAAACATGGTCACATAAGAGAAGTCTGAAACTAATTGCAGGCTACAGACTGCATAACAGAGGCTCTAAAAAAGAATGGAGGTTGTAGCTTGCATTTTTTACTCATGAGTGATCATTAATGAGTAAAAATCATTTCGCAATGTTAAAGATGTGCATAGGCTGCAATGACTTATACATAAAAGGTTCTTCAAATTTCTTATATACCTTACCTTTTCTTTTTACTAATGCAGTGCTTTTTGGTGACAATGTGCTTGTTCTTTTGTTTTCATCTCCACTTTCCAATAACTTTTTGTTTTCCTGTCACCATATATTTTTTAATGGTGACATGATGATAGAATTTTGAAATTTATTTTGTATCCCTATTTTCTGTGACCAATAACTGATATGTTTCGAAGATTTATTTATTTTAATTCTTCCTAGGATATTTGACTACTATCGGGTGAAGTCACTTTTACTAAACTGCCATACTAATTCAGCACAGCATGCAGTTACCGCTTTCCTATTTTAACCTGCCTTAGTAAGAGGGCAGACATAGGGAGCCTCCAACAGGGTCCCGTCTGCCCAGATATCCAGTCGGCTGATCGTTATGCAGTGGGGGCTGCCAAATCAACCTTCTCCTGTATAACTGCTAACCGTGGTAAAGGTCAGAATCGCAGTAATCTCCAATTATGGCGCCAGATGTTAGCCGTAGCTAACATTCAGCTCCTGTCCTGACTTGTGTGTATGTACATTCAATGACAGGAATAGGTTAATCTATTTGCTGTCAGTGAAGGAGAATACTGTTGTTAACATTCAGAAGCTCAAAACCCAGTTTCTAATTGGCCACCCAATGAGAGTATGCATACCGTTGCTTATAGAGCTCTGTTAGGTGAATAGTCTGGACTCCAGAATAATACTGTACATTGCAGCAGACTATTGGAGAGATTTGTGCAGCTGCTGCTCATGTATTTAGCACCCAAGAGTCAAGAGCGTGGGTGCTGAGGTCAGAAGTGGATACTGAGTGAGTTACTGGAACTCATTGTCTGGCTGAGGCTCTTGTCCTAGTAATTATAACAGTAGTATGACAAACATGGGGTTACAATATTAGTATCATAGTATGTTTATATGACTGTGCTCTGCCCTATAACCTTTCCTAAAGAGTGATATGTAGGAACCAGCTTTTAATGCTGTTGTATGAAGACTTTTTAAGCTGGCACTGGGTCAATATTTTACAGCAAATCCCGTTAACTTTGTAAAATAAAACTATGTAGTAAAAAGATCGCCTTTTGCCATATATAGCAAAATAACCACAGAGTCAATTTATTTCACCAATTTTGAAAACAATGCAAAAAAGTATAAGGTTTTTTGCAAAAAGTTAAATAAATAAAAATTGTGCAGGTCATGGCTGCAATATAAATTCAAACACAAAGCAAATATAGCAGCACACTGCTAAGGCCATGTTCACACGGCTTAAAATGGGCCGTATTTCGGTCCGTAATTACGCGCCGGAGTGCGCCTATTACGGGCCGAAAACGGCCCATTCATTACGGTAATTCACAGTTCTCATAGAGAACTATGGATTACGTCTCCTCTCCCCGTCCGGCGAAGACGCCGGGCGGGGAGATAATTGACATGTGAATTACTAGCCGCAAATACGCGCCGCTAGCAATTCAAGTCTATGGGCCGGCGAAGTGCTGGCCCCCTGCTCAGTCCCCCCCTCCCGCCCCACCCCCGGTCACACGGCGTAATTGCGGGGCGTAATTAAGCCCTGCAAATACACCGTGTGAACATGGCCTAAGGCTAAGATCTAGGAGAAACTTGAATATATGAACTGTTTTCACCCCTTAAGGACGTGGCTATTTTTTATTTCATTTTTTTGTATTCTCATCTACCTTTTTTCATTTTTCTGATGACACAGCTATATAAGTGCATGTGTTTTGCTGGATCTATTTTTTAGTTATGCTATTTAAGGCATCATTTAATATATTTAAAAGCCCGAAAAAAATGATTTGTGGGGTGGAATTGGAAAAAAAAATGCAATTGTGCAATTTTTTAAGGTGGTTTGTCATTACAGAGTTCATTGTGTAGAATAAATGACATGTTATTTTTATTCTGCAGATTGGTGTGATTCCGACAATACCAAATGTATATAGTTTTCGTTATGTTTTAATGTTCAAAAATTTACTTTTTTCTCTTAAAGGAGTTGTCTCACTACAAGGATTGCATTTTATGTTAAAACAAAAACAAATCACTTTGCAATATGTGCCCATTAACAGTGTCCTACCTATTCTGAGATATCCCCTCTTGTATGGGCTGCATCAGCTCCTCAGGCGACTATAGCTACAGACCTATTTAATCTCTCCTGATAGGCTGCCAGTGCTGATCACTATAGCTGCAGACCTGGGGTGACATGTCAGAAAACAGGCGCTTCCACGCCAGTTTTAAGGCGCATAAAAAGAGTGTATAGTGTAATAATGAATGAACCTTTCAAAAATCTGGTGTCTGGTATTCCTCATATAGTATATTTAATGCACCTAATCTTGGCGTATACCAAAAAAGGCGCATAGCATATCACTGCTAGCATATTTGATGCGCCTACTTTAGGCGCATTCAAAAGTGTGAAATGCGCCTATTTTTGGTGTACGATGGTTCATTTATATACAGAATACAGCATCAACAGTCTTTTGGTGCAAAATACACCAAAAAAATGGTGCAGCTCTAATGGGACGTGGTGTCCTCAGCAGTTTGTCAGTGCAGGTCAGTAGTAGCCAGTGAACACTGAATTGAAAAATAAAACCGCCAAAACAGGACTGAAGTAAGATGAATTGATGTAGTGAGACAACCCCTTTAACTACTCGTCGCCCGCTCGTTGACTATAAACATTCAGTGACAGTTTTTTCTCTGCATAGGCATTTTGGAACGTCCCTTCAAAGAGCACAGTTAATTGCTGTACAGTTAATTGTTTAGTTGCGTGGGTAAAGAGCCAGCTATCGGCGATAGAGACAGGGATGGTTTATTACTATCCATGGCTTCTCATTCACTGTGTATACAGCGTTCAAGGATAGGCAGGAGGACAGATAGGCAGGAAGTCTGTCGGTTTCCTGTCTCCCAGGGCTCTGTAACTATCTGAGCTGCTGGGATTTATCAGACTCAGCTCAGCTCTTCAGTCAGTGCAGGGGATGTATTTCTCCTTGATTTCCCCTGTAACTGTGACTAATATTGTAGCCCCAGCTACAGGGAAAATCACCCAAAAAAAGATATAAAAATGCTCCCCTGAAGTTTTTTTTGCTGACCTTTAGGGGACATGGTATGTAAAATAAATTTAAAAAAAACACATAATACAATACTAATAAAATAAATACTGACCGCCCAAGTCACAACTTTTAAGCTCTGCCCCCTATGATCCTAAAATATTATGTCACCGATATATAAATGTTGGTGACAGAAAAGTGACACAATGACAATAGTGCCACTTTTGCTATTACAAGTAAAAATAATGTGGAAAAAAAACGAAATTTTTTTTTTACTATTTTCCCTCATAAAAAAACCATTGTGACTAATATGTCACCAGAAGTATAATCTTTGTCAGGAGCTTGAACATATTGTAAAAGGAAATAAATAATTTGCATTAAACTCTGGAGTGTTGTTGATATCTGCTCTGTTATAGTGGATTTCTAAGTTTGTTAACTAGCACCCATCACACCATTTTCCAGTAAGGGTGCCACCCCTATGTCATGATCTGCAAATCCCCTTGCCTGAAAGCAACTTTATGTTCCATCCTGGAAGTTGGAATTGCTTTTGCAGTCCAGCATGGTAGCAGTTAATCCATGCAACAGGGCTTGCCCAGGTGCAGCTGAAGGTCTCTGACTGACTCCTTTCAAATGCAGCTCCTTTAAGCAGTCAGTGTCTGAGTATTGGTGTCACAGTGCTAGGGTCTGCTGCACTAACCTCAAGCTCTGCTAATCCTGGTTCTTCTGTGACGCCTGGTTCCCTGGTTAGAAGATTCCTGTTCCTGTGACTCTAGCTTCCTGTTGCCTGCCTGGTTCCTGTAATGTCTGATCTTGCCTTTGTTTAGTCCTAAGGACTCTCTGTGTTCCTCTGCAGTTCCTCCTGGTTGGTGCTGCCATGTTCCTCTGGAGTGCCTTCTGGACATATCCGTGTTCCTTAGAAGTTCCTCTGATTATCCAAGTTCCTCTGATGTTCCTCCTGGTTCGTGTCCAAGCCTCTCACCTTGTTCAAGTCCCTCTGGTGTCCACGCTGGTCTATGTCAGCAGTTTTGTCTGACCCCTTTGTCCTGTCCATCTGTACTTCCTATTTCCGCTGACAGTTGTCCCTGTGTCCTGTCTTAATCACTTACATTGGTTGGTCAAGTTTCTATCTTTGTGGTCCCAAGAATCCACATTCATCTTGGAATTCAGCTTATATTTCCTGCACTGTTTTGCTTTTATAAGGCCTTAAAACGTGACACCCTAAACACGTATTAGTTCAGAAAGTGGTCAGGGAAGGATCTGGGTATTTGAACATGAGCCTTGTTACACCTTCTGCCTCTGTTATAGGCTGATGCTATTTCTATTTTTTGGAGCAACTGAATTGCTGGTAAAGCTGGATTCACATGTAGTAGTTCTATCCAGTCAGTCGTTTTGTGCCTGCGCCATACACAAGTGATGAAAAAGTGTGCACCACTCCGCCATCTACAGATGGACACACAAATGCTGTATGAAACTTGTTCTGCTGCCTGGTCCAGAGCGCGACTTCCACCATTGCCATCAGGCACAAAACTATTCCCATGAGAAACAAAAGTGTTAGGCTATGTCTCCTCAGCATAGAAAAATGATCGTATATTCGTCGGCTTTAGGATTCTAAAACCACTGAAAATACCATCATTCAATCTGCCCATAGACTGAAATGGAAAAAACGACCTGTAGTCTACACAGGCAGTTTTTTCTCTGCTCGTCTTCTGCCGCTGTCGTATTATATAACATATTATAATACGCAGCGTTTTGTGTTTTGCCGTTAGATTCACAAACAATCAATTGTATGTGCCGATGGCAAAAAACGAGGACCGACCGTGATTTTGCGCAAAATGTGACAAAAACCACGGTCGTGCATCGGACAAAAAACGGTCGACTTTTGGACGGTTTTTGACCGATGCCGTGTAGACATAGCCTTAGTCATCAGTAATCTCTCCTTCTTTAGCTTTCGTTGCTTCATGTTCAGTGTGGTACACACCAATACACCAAACAGAACAGTGACTAGTTTTCATCCTTTAAATAGGCAGACTCATTGATTACAAGTTTAGCCTCTTAAGGCAAATGCCTGGAAAGTACTTAATGACGGCACATTTTTATTTTTTGCCTCCATGCGCTTCAATAGTCGTAACTTTTTTTTATTTTTTCAATGACGTAGGCCTGCTTTTATTCGGGACAAGTTGTACTTTTTAGGGGAATAGTTTAATTTCAATTATGAAGCATTGAAGAATTTTTTTAAAATTTTTTTGTTTTCTTAAATTTTTTAACACTATTCATATTTCACACTTAATAACTTGTTAGAATAATTCTACAGGTTATTATGGTCGTATGACCCCCAAATATGTGTAGTTTTTTTTTTTTGTGTGTGAAATGTTGCACAATTTTTTTTTAAAAAATTTTTATTTATTTTTTGCTACCTTTTTTTTTAAACCCCCATGAAGGATAATTTTTTAAATTTTTTTTTCCCTTTTAGTCGTGTTAGCATATTCATATATGTAATACATATAATTAGAGAGGGCGAATGATTTAACGAGTTGAATTGTTTAAATTTCAGGAAAATTCGGTTCTGCTGAAGCCGAAGTCTATGGTGATTGGGGAACGAACCTTTTTTTATGGTAAAGGGACCAAGCACATGGTTACGGGGGCAGAGAACTTTGGAGGAGAAAGGAACCCCCTAAATGACATGTGGCAGACATGAAGCCAACAGACCGGGGGGATTCTGTACGCACAGCCCATAAAAGGGACCCATCTTAAAATCCCAAAATTTTCACGTCTGCCCGGGCATAAGCAACTAGCTGCTGCTGTGCACTATATTGAATTATAAAAAAACTGTTTTATCAAAACGGGGGGGAAAACCTAACAAGTGGTGTCATTTGCAAAATTGTTATTTAACCAGGTTATTATTTCTTGTATTTTGTGGGCTATTCCCCATAAATCCGGGGGGTGTACTTCGCCCCCTTAAAACCTAATTTACCCCCTGGTTGTTCTTATGTTTTAAAATCCCCAAGGGTTAAATTTAAAAACCCCTTGTTTGGGGGTTTTAAATTTGCATAAAATATAGGGTGTTTTTTTTTATTTTGTCCCATATACCCCTACATTTAAAATTGGTTGTTCGTAGTGTATTTAAATCCCCCGCAAATTTGCCCCTTGATTGTGAGTTAATTTGCCTAAAATTAGGGTGTCTTTTTTTTTTCCCCAATCCCAAATTAACTTTGTTTTTTCTTAGGGATTTAATAAAGGTTAAACCCTAACTGTTTGATTGTGGGAAAATTGGGACAAAAAATACAGGGTGCCTTTATTTTTGGCCCTTTATAACCAAATTTTACATCTGGTTTTTTGTAATACTTATACAACTTTTAATTAACTTCTTATTTTAATTTGGACAAAAAATATTCACTTTTTTTCCCAACCCTAAATTACATCTTTTTTTTATTTTTTTCTCCCTAAATTTAACTTTTATTTGGGTAATTTGGACTAAAAACAGGTGTCTGATTTTTTGGTCCCATATAGGCTAATTTACATCGGGTTTTGTTCCGTAGGATTTATTTAAATTTTTTGATAAACAGTAGTCAGAAAGGTGGAGGGCCCTTCACATGGAGTCAGTGGTAAAATTCCCTGCTAGGCACGGGTAGCAGCACAGTAAGGGAAAAACCGCACAGCAATCCGGTGTCATCTACCCCGTGTTTTCCCAGAAACCCCAAAGGGTTTTGTTGGTTGACTATTATCCATTCCCCCCAATGCATCTGCAACCCCAACCCAAGAGTGGGTGGGAACGTCAACACCCCCCCTTAGTTGGCAGGCCCGGGGGGTAGGGGCCCCACCTGTCCCCAACTCCTCTGTCCAATTGGGGTTCCCCTCAGAAATTTACTATGTGGTTGGGCTCAGCGCAATATACAGCGAGGCAAACTTTTGAAAAAGTCAGCAGCTGCTTGGAGGAAACGGGGGGCAGACACCACTGCTTCTGCAGTAGGAGGGGGAAATGGTGATGTGGAGAGTGGGAAAGGAGTTATATTGCGCAGTCAGGCTCTGCTACGAGACCGTTGGAGAATAGCATGGGGCAAACACAAATCGATGACGATGTAGCCATCGCCTTGGGGCTGGGGCAGAAGGGTTCATATCATCGGGGAGAAGAGGGGGTCAGGGCGATCAGGGAGCAGTGCAGCCACAAGTGGAGTGTGGCCGTGAGTCACTGGGGGGCAGCGTGGAGGGGGGAGAAAAGGAAGGGGTAAAAAACCCACTTTGCGGTCCCCAAAAATAGCGAAAGGGGGTCAAAGGCAGCGGCAGTAGTAGCAAACAGTGCGGAACTTTGGGGAAAAAACCTACTCGGGGTGGGGGAGTTTTTTGTTAAAACAACAGAGGGCCCCAACATTTGTATTGTAAATTGGGGTAAAAGTTTAAACTTGCCAGGGAAACTAACGTGGCACCAGGTCGGGTAACACTGCGGTCACCATCCAGTGGCCGGCAGAAAAATTCTCGATGTGGTGGTCCATCCCGCCGCCCCAGCAACAGCCCATTTCAGCCCGTCAGGCCCCCCCACCTTTGCCCAAGGAGCTGTTTTTTCTTTGCCCCCATCTCCCCGGGCCAGTGCTCCGCTCCTCGCCCCTCATGGGGCCCCGCATCCCTTCAACGAGGGATTTCCAAGAGACAATAGTATGCGTCCAACCATCCTAAAGTGCAGAAGCTGACCCTGCTCCTGTCCAAGTCGTTGGTACTGCAGTCCCTCCCTTTACAAGTGGTGGACTCTGCACCATTCAGAGAACTAATGGCTTGTGCCGAGCTGAGGTAGAGAGTTCCAAGCCGTAATTTCTTTTCCAAAAAGGCAGTACCAGCCCTTCACAAATATGTAGAACAGAAGGTGGGCCAGTCCTTGAGCCTATCAGTTTCTTCCAAGGTGCACGGCAGCGCGGACATGTGGAGCTGTAACTATGGTCAGGGACAGTACATGTCCTTTACGGCCCACTGTGTGAATGTGCTTCCTGCCCAGCCACACCAACAACTTGGATAGGAGACACCACTTTCTCCTCCACGTTGTCAAACTGCTGCTCCTGCACCAAAGTTCGCCTCTTCCTCCACCACCACCTCAGCCTCCACAAGTCTAAGTGCTGCTCCATCACACCACATGTGCAGGGCATAGCGGTGTCATGCAGTTCTACACCTGGTTTGCAGGGGAGGAACTGCTCCACATTATGCAACAAGAAATCGATGTGTGGCTTTCTCCGCGAGAACTGCAAATCGGAACAATTGTGACAGACAATGGAAAGAACATGGTGTCCGTGCTGCACCGAGGAGGGATGACCCATGCGCCCTGCATGGCGCACGTGTTCAATCTGGTTGTCAAAAGGTTCCTGAAGTCTTCCACCCATTTTCAAGACATTCTAAAAATGGCCAGGAAACTGTGCATGCACTTCATCCATTCCTACAAAGCCAAGCACACCCTCCTTGAGCTGCATCGACAGAACGGCCTCCCCCAACATAGGCTGATATGCGATGTTTCTACCCGTTGGAATTCCAGCTTCCATATGTTGGACCGACTCTATGAATAGAGAAAGGCCATTAACGAATTTTTGATGATCCAAGCGGACAGGAGTACTCCCTTGTGTAATTTTGATGTCAACCAGTGGCAGCTCATGTGTGACACCTGCCGTTTGCTCAGGCCCTTTGAGTAGACCACGTTATTTGTCAGTCGCCAGGACTACGGGATGAATAACGTCACTGCTTCATGTCCTGGAAGAGATGCTGCAAAATCTGTCTGGTCAGGGGACTGGAGACATGGCGACTATATCTCATGGCCACGTGAGTCCAATTGGGGCTGAATTGGAGGAGGAGGACATTGGAGCACAAACAGTGTCTGGCGAAATGAGTGGTTTTTCTACTCAGGTGACAGGAGAGGAGGAGCAGGAGCATCTGGAGGAGGTAGAAGGAGATGAAGAAGACGAGGCAGATGACCCAGACACACCATGGCAGTATACAGTGGAGATGGAGGCAGGGAGTCCCTCAGAGTCACTTGCGGAGATGACCCACAGCATGCTGATTTGCCTGGCTAGTGACAGCCGAATAGTCACCTCTTGGACCCCAGCTACCGGTCCAAAATTGGAGCCTTTTTTCCAGTTGGCGAGAGGTAGGAGAATCTGGCATACTATAGAGAAATCCTGTGTAGTCAGTCGGCCGCTGCCTATTTGCGCTATCGTCCATCCTCTGGCAGGTCTGATCCGTTCCTCATCGCCCATGTACCACTGCCACAGCTGCTGTGGGAAGGTGGGGGGGTAGGAGCAGTAGCAGCTCCATCAGCAGCAGCCTAAGTCTGGAGTTGTTGATGAGCATCTTCCTTCACCCGCCTAGTGAGGAGAGTACTCAGCAGCAGCAGCAGCAAGACCTGGAGCAGACCCTGTACCAGAAGGTGGTGACCTACTTGGAAAGCACTCTGCCACCCCAGGTAGAAGAGCAGCTGGACTACAGCCAAACTTGATGTGTGGACGCAACTTGCCGAGCTTGCACTGGAGAAACTGTCCTGCCCGGCCAGTAGTGTGGCATCAGAGCGGGTGTTCAGTGCGGCGGGGCTATCGTTACCCTAAGGAGAACCCGCTTGTCCACCCGAAATGTGGAGAGACTGACCTTTGTCAAGATGAGCAAGAGATCAAATAATTATTTCCTTCACCGTATATACAGTAGTTTTATACTACCCTGGAGGGAAAAGTGATGGGAGGGTCAGCAATAAAATATGCCCATTGGTTTTACACTACCCTGGAGGTATTAACAGAAGGGTCAGCTAAACAGTGTGTCCAGTGGTTTTATACTACTCTGGAGGGAATCGTGATGAAATGGTTAGCTATACAGTGTTGTGGTTTTATACTACCCAGGAAGTAACCATGACAGAAGGATCAGCTACACAGTATGTTTTATAGTTACACAGTTAGTACAGTTGAAAAAAGACATATGTCCATCAACTTCAACCAAAGGTGGGGAAATTTGAATAAAAGGAGGGAGATTTTTAAGCTTTGTTCCCCTACTGATGAAGACTTGGAACCCATTAGACAAGAACCAATCTGCCCTAAGGAATATTTCTTTCCTGATTCCAAAGTTGCCATCAGATTGGCTCTAGATATTTTAAAAGGCTAAATAAATATTAATATTACTTGGAGGTAAGAGGTTATCTAAGCCATTCTTGAAACAATCAACTGTTCTTGCTGTGTCCAGCTCCTCAGGCAGCTATTCCAAAGATTCATAGTTCTTATGGTGAAGAAGGCTATTCTCTTCTGGAGATTGAATCTTTTTGTCTCTAGACAAAGGGAATGTCTCTGTCACGTTTGGAGGTAGTGGATCCTCTGGACCACAGCAAGCGATGGTGTAAGCTATGCCAGGAAGCGGAATATAAGTAGGTCCTGGTTTTCACCAGAGCCCGCCGCAAAGCGGGATGGACTTGCTGCAGCGGGAGTCTACCAGGTCGTTACCCCTGATGTGACTTGCTTGTGGAGGCAGCCGAGGTACAGAAGAGTACAAAATCGGACGGCAGGCTCGTATTTGGGGACAGGCAGGTTGGTCAGGGCAGGTGGAAAGGTTCGTGGTCGTGGACAGGCAGGAAGGTCAGGGCAGGCGGCAACATTCGTGGTCGAGGGACGGAGGCAAACGGTACGGTACACGGTAATCAGAACAACACTTAGGAACGCTTTCTCAATAGGCACTAAAGATCCGGCAAGGGCATCAGGAAGAGGCAGGTTTAAATAAGGGCAGCGGCCGGCAATATCCAATTACCGGTGCGCTGGCCCTTCAAATTTAACAGAGCCAGCTCGCGCGCGCCCGGGAACAGGAGAAGCCGCGGGAGCGAGGACGGGTAAGTGAGCCGGGACACGGCCGCCAGTGCAAGCGCCATCACCAGACTGGGAGCCACGGTTGCGCCTGCAGGGGCACCCGTGACAGTCTCCTTTTCTTTTGAGTAGATTTTACTTGAAATAGCTTTTCCCCATACTTTTTGTATCGGCCATTTATATGCATATATCATGTCTCCCATAGTCGTCTTTTTTAAAGACTAAATAACTTTAATTCTTTTATGCTCTCATCATAATTAAGATGTTCCATTTCCCTTATTAGTTTGGTTGCTCGTCTTTGCACTCTATTACATCCTTTCTATAAACTGGTGCCCAGAACTGAACAGCATATTTCAAATGATGCCACACCAATCCTTCATATAGTGGTAATATTACATCTCTGATACACGAGTCCATGCCTCTCTTAATACATGCCAATATCCTGCTGGCCTTAGAGGCTTCTAATTGACAATGTATGCTGTTCTGCAATCTATTATCTACAGAACACCCAGATCCTTCTCAATAAGCGATTCTTAAAGTTGTTTTTGCCCCCTTGAACGTATGGTACATACAGTTAATACTCAGCTGCAGAACTTTACATCTATCCACATTGAACCTCATTTGCAACTGGATGCCCAAACACTGTGTGTGTCCAGGTCGGCTTGCTATTTATGAACAGCTTCGATAAATTGCACTACACTACATAGCTTGGAGTCACCTGCAAAAATGGAAATAGTACTATTAATACCCTGCGCTATATCATTAATGAATACATTGAATAAAAATGGCCCAGTACTGAGCTGTGGTGTCACCACTTATAACCGGGGACCATTAAGAGTGGGAATAATTTACCACCACTCTCTGAGCATGATACAATTTTTAATCCAATTACACATTGTTATCTCTAACGCTATAAACATGATTTTCTAACCGGGAGGGAATAATGATGGAAGAGTCAGTGATGGAGTATACCCAGTGGTTTTATATTACCCTGGAGGAATTATGATGGGTCTGATATGGAGTGTATAATGTTTTTATATCATCCTGGAGGAATCATGATGGGTCAGCTATACAGTATATCAGGTTATATATCCTGAGGAATTATGATGAGTCACTATCATATACCCAGGTTTTATACCCTGGAGGAATTATGATGCAGATATGGATGTATATGTTTTTATATCATCCTGGGAATCATGAGGTCACTATACAGTATATCCAGTGGTTTTATATTACCTGGAGGATTATGATATCAGCTATAAGTATATCCAGTGTTTATACTACCGAGAATAGATAGTTAGATGTGTATCCAGTGTTTTTATATCATCCTGGAGGAATCATGATGGGTCAGCTATACAGTATATCCAGTGGTTTTATATTACCCTGGAGGAATTATGATGGGTCAGCTATACAGTATATCCAGTGGTTTTATATTACACTGGAGGGAATTATGATGGGTCAGTCATACAGTATGATCAGTGGTTTTATACTACGCTGGAGGAATTATGATGGGTCAGCTATACAGTATATCCAGTGATTTTATATTACCATAGAGGAATTATGATGTGGCAGCTATACAGTATATCCAGTAGTTTTATATTACCCTGTTGAATTTATGATGGGTCAGCTATACAGTATATCCAGTGGTTTTATATTACACTGGAGAAATTATGATGGGTCAGCTATACAGTATATCCAGTGGTTTTATATTACACTGGAGAAATTATGATGGGTCAGCTATACAGTGTGTCCAGTGGCTTTATATTACACTGGAGGGGATGATGATGAGTCGGTTATACAGTGTATCCAGTGGTGTTATATTACACTGGAGGGAGTGATGATGGGTCAGTTATACAGTGTATCCAGTGGTTTTATACTACACTGGAGGGGATGATAATGGGTCAGTTATACAGTGTATCCAGTGGTTTTATACTACACTGGAGGGAGTGATGATGGGTCGGATATACAGTGTATCCAGTGGTGTTATATTACACTGGAGGGGATGATGATGGGTCAGTTATACAGTGTATCCAGTGGTTTTATACTACACTGGAGGGAGTGATGATGGGTCAGCTATACAGTATATCCAGTGGTTTTATATTACCCTGGAGAAATTATGATGGGTCAGCTATACAGTGTGTCCAGTGGCTTTATATTACACTGGAGGGTATGATGATGAGTCGGTTATACAGTGTGTCCAGTGATTTTATACTACACTGGAGGGGATGATAATGGGTCAGTTATACAGTGTCTCCAGTGGTTTTATTTTACACTGGAGGGAGTGATGATGGGTCAGATATACAGTATATCCAGTGGTTTTATATTAACCTGGAGGAATTATGATGGGTCAGCTATACAGTGTATCCAGTGGCTTTATATTACACTGGAGGGGATGATGATGAGTCGGTTATACAGTGTGTCCAGTGGTTTTATACTACACTGGAGGGGATGATAATGGGTCAGTTATACAGTGTGTCCAGTGGTTTTATATTACACTGGAGGGAGTGATGATGGGTCGGTTATACAGTGTGTCCAGTGGTTTTATATTACACTGGAGGGAGTGCTGATGGGTCAGTTATACAGTGTATCCAGTGTTTTTTTTATTACACTGGAGGGAGTGATGATGGGTCAGTTATACAGTGTATCCAGTGGTTTGATACCACACTGAAGGGAATGATGATGGGTCAGTTATACAGTGTGTGCAGTGGTATTATATTACACTGGAGGGAGTGATGATGGGTCGGTTATACAGTGTGTCAAGTGGTTTTATATTATACTGGAGGGAGTAATGATGATGGGTAAGTTATACAGTGTATCCAGTGGTTTTATACTAAACTGGAGGGAGTGATGATGGGTCAGTTATACAGTGTGTCCAGTGGTTTTATACTACACTGGAGGGAGTGATGATGGGTCAGTTATACAGTGTATCCAGTGGTTTTATACTACACTGGAGGGAGTGATGATGGGTCAGTTATACAGTGTATCCAGTGGTTTTATACTACACTGGAGGGAGTGATGATGGGTCAGTTATACAGTGTGTCCAGTGGTTTTATATTACACTGTGGGAAGTGATGATGGGTCAGTTATACAGTATGTTCAGTGGTTTTATACTACACTGGAGGGAGTGATGATGGGTCAGATATACAGTATATCCAGTGGTTTTATATTACCCTGGAGGAATTATGATGGGTCAGCTATACAGTATATCCAATGGTTTTATATTACACTGGAGGGAATTATGATGGGTCAGATATGGAGTGTATCCAGTGTTTTTATATCATCCTGGAGGAATCATGATGGGTCAGCTATACAGTATATCCAGTGGTTTTATATTGCACTGGAGGGACTTATGATGGGTCAGCTATACAGTATATCCAGTGGTTTTATAATTCATTGGTGGACTCATGATGGGTCAGATATACAGTATTTCCAGTGGTTTTATATTACACTGGAGGGAGTGATGATGGGTCAGTTATACAGGGTATCCAGTGGTTTTATATTACACTGGAGGGAGTGATGATGGGTCAGTTATACAGTGTATCCAGTGGTTTTATACTACACTGGAGGGAGTGATGATGGGTCAGTTATACAGTGTATCCAGTGGTTTTTACCACATGAAGGGGGTATGATGGGTCGGGGGATACGTGTTTCGTGGTTTTATATTATAGGGGGCGTAATGTGATGGGTAAGTTTTACAGTTATCCAGGGTTTAACTCAATGGAAAGGGGGTGATGTGGGTCAGTTTACGTGTTCCGGGTTTTATATTACACTGTGGGGGGTGATGATGGGGCTTATAAGTTGTCCTGGTTTTTTACTACCCTGGAGGGGGGTGATGATGGGGATTATAAATTTGTTCGTGGTTTTATTTAACTGGGGGAAGTGATGATGGGTCAGTTTTACAGGGTAAAAACCCCCCGTGGTTTTTTTTAATGGGGGAGTGATGATGGGGGAGTTTCAGTGTATCCATGGTTTTATATACACTGGAGGGATGATGATGGGTCAGTTTTTCGGGTGTCCCGTGGTTTTTTTTTACACTGTGGGAAGGGTGATGGGTCAGTTAAAGTATGTTCAGTGGTTTTATACTACAGGAGGAGTGATGATGGGTCGAATCCCTATATCCATGGTTTTTATTTCCGGAGGAATTATGATGGGCAGCTATAAGATATCCCTGGTTTTTTTATTACCCGGAGGGAATTATGATGGGTCAGATTGGGTTTTATCCAGTGTTTTTATATCATTGGGGGAATATGATGGGTAGCTATACAGTTATCCTGGTTTTTTAATACATGGAGGGTTATGAGGGCACTATAAGTATATCCCGTGGTTTTTTTAAAACCTGAGGGAATTATGATGGTAGATATGGGTGTTCCAATGTTTTTTATCACCTGGAGGAATCATGATGGGTCGCTAACAGTATATATGGTTTTATATTTCATGGAGAAAATTTTGATGGGGGCAGTACCAGTTGGGCCGTGGTTTATATTACATGGAGGGGGGTGATATCGGGTTTTAAGGTGGGCCCGTTTTTTTATTTAAGGAGGGGTTTATGGGGTCAGTTAAAAAGTGGTCCCGTGGTTTTTTTAACAGGAGGGGGTGATAATGGGTCGTTATCAGTGTGTCCAGTGGTTTTATTTCACTGGAGGGGGAGATGGGTGGGTTTTACAGTGTGTCCAGGGTTTTATATTTCATGGAGGGGTTTTATGGGGCAGTTAACTGTATCCAGTGTTTTTATATTACCCCGGAGGGAGTGATGATGGGTCAGCAAAAAGTATTCCAGAGGTTTTTTATTACCCCGGGGAAATTATTGGGGGACCTTAAAATGTGTCCCGTGGCTTTATATTTCATGGAGGGGATGTGGTGATCGGTTAAACAGTGGGGTCCCCGTGGTTTTATCTACATGGAGGGAGTGATGTGGGTCAGCTTCAGTGTGTTAGTTTTTTTATATACACTGGGGGGATGATAAGGGGGGTTATAAGTGTGCCAGTGGTTTTAAATTACAGGGAGGGAAAGATGATGGGTGGTTATACAGTGTGTCCCGTGTTTTTTTTTCACTGAGGGGTGTGATGGGTGGTTTTTAAAATGTATCCGGTTTTTTTTTTTAACCCGAGGGGTTTTAATGTGGGTCATATAATATACCCGGGGTTTTAATTTTCCCCGGAGAAATTAGTTTTGGTCCCCGCCCATACAGTGTGTCCCGTGGGTTTATATTTCAGGAGGGTATGATGAGGGGTTGGTTATAAGTGGTCCAGTGATTTTTTAAACAAAGGAGGGATGAAATGGGTCAGTTTACATTGTGCCATGGTTTTATATTAACTGGAGGGGTTTATGGGTGCCTTTTAAGTGTTCCGTGTTTTTTTTTACAGGAGGGGGTGATGATGGGTTTTGTTATACAGTGTAACCGGGTTTTATACCCACTGAAGGGAAGAGTGGGTCAGTTTTCGTGTGTGATTTGGGTTTTTATTACATGGGGGAGTGATGATTGGGGGTTATACAGTGGTCAAGTGTTTTTATAATTTTATGAGGGGTAATGTGATGGGTAAGTTATTAAGTGGTCCAGTGGTTTTTTATTTACATGTGGGGAGTGATGATGGGGAGTTATCAGATGTCCACTGGTTTTTTTACTCATGGAGGGAGTTGATGGGTATTATAAAGTGTGTCCGTGGTTTTTATTTAATGGAGGGGGTAGATGGGGTAATTTTACAGTGTATTGGGTTTTAACAAAGGGGGGGGATGATGATGGGTGTTAACAGTGTTCCCGTGGTTTTATTTACACTTTAATTATATTCTTTTTACATTTTGTTAGGGTTTTAAAATACATGGGGGAGTTTGATGGTAGATAAAAAGTTATCCCTGGTTTTTTACCTGGAAGAATTATGAGGGGCAGTATACAGTATTCCAAGGTTTTATAAACACTGGAGGGAATTATGTGGAAGTTATAAGTGTAATCCAAAGGTTTTATACTTTAAATGGAGGGAGGTGATGGGTCAGTTATACGTGTGTCCCGTGGTTTTATACTAAACTGGAGGGAGTGAGGGGTCAGTTATCAGTGTGTCCGGGTTTTATATTACATTGTGGGGATGATGATGGGTCATTTTAAAAAGTTTAATGGTTTTTACTAATGGAGGGATTGATGATGGGGCAGTTTTAAATTGTGTTCATGGTTTTTTATTAACTGAGGAATGGATGGGGTTTAAAGGGTATCAGGGGTTTTTTTTTTTCATGGGGGGGAGTGTATGGGTCTTTTACGTGTTCCAGGGTTTTTTTACTAAATGGGGGGAGTGATGATGGGTAGTTATAAGTGTACCCGGGGTTTTTATATTACATTTTTGGGAAGTGGAAGATGGGTAGATATACATATGTTCAGTGGTTTTTTACTACATGGGGGGAGTGATGATGGGTAGTATAATATATCCAGTGTTTTATTTTTTCACTGGAGG
This sequence comes from Phyllomedusa bahiana, assembly GCA_025379985.1. Taxonomy (NCBI): domain Eukaryota; kingdom Metazoa; phylum Chordata; class Amphibia; order Anura; family Hylidae; genus Phyllomedusa; species Phyllomedusa bahiana. The sequence goes on from JAODAL010057575.1 coordinate 21,914, forward strand.
GAATTTTGGGTAGGTGGTGTATCCCAGTTTTTTTATCATCCTGGGGGAATCATTAGGGTCAGCTATAAGTATATCTGGTTTTATTTTACCCGGAGGAATTAGTGGGTAGCTATCAGATATAGTGGTTTTTATATTACACTGGAGGGAATTTTTGATGGGGCATCATACGGTGTCCCGGGTTTTATACTACATGGAGGGGATGATAATGGGTCAGTTATAAAGGTGTCCCTGGTTTTTTATTCCCTGGAGGGGGTGATGAGGGGCGGTTTTTAAGTTTTGTAGGGTTTTAATTTTAAAGGAGGGAGTGCTGATGGGTTGGTTTACGGGGGTTATCCCCTTTTTTTTTTTTATTTCACTCAGGGGGTATGATGGGTCAGTTAAGAATCCCCGTGGTTTTATTTACCCTGGAGAAATTATATGGGTGAGCTATCAGGTGTCCGTGGTTTTATTCCTGGAGGTATGATATGAGTCTTTACAGTGTGTCCCCTGATTTTTTAATACATGGGGGGGATGTAATTAGTCGTTATAAATTTTGGGCCAGGGTTTTATTTTTTCATGGAGGGAGTGTGATGGGTGGTTTTTTAAAAGTGTGTCCCGGGTTTTATATTACACTGGAGGGATGCTGAGGGTCATTTAAGGTATCCAGTGTTTTTTATTACACTGGAGGGAGTGATGATGGGGTT
>JAODAL010057576.1:0-22596 GCA_025379985.1 Phyllomedusa bahiana
TCATAGGTTCAATAGCAGGGCCGACTCATTGCCTGTCGCGTGATCTAACTTTTAACCCGAATGAAACATAGTAACCCCCCCACTAACAAACAATCGCTCAGACAAGCAAAGTAGAAACTTTACTTCCCCGGGGACAGATATCAAAGGCGATGGCGCCTTTAAATTTCCCATCCGGTCCGCCAGTAGAAGTTTCCCCATTCAGTTTTGGGTTTTAAAAAATCAGTCAAACCCCCATGCCCCACGTTGGGCGCCATCTGTAATAGAAAGTCCTCAAAGGGGCTATCCCTGCCCTTGTGGGGGTTAAAATTTAATCTTAAAAATAAAAAAAGGGTTTGCATCGAGAAAAAAAAAAACCCCAAACATCCTTGCTGCATAAAAAGGCTTTCGATTTATTTTCACAAAATGGTGGTTTTTTAAAACCCCTTTGCAAATGAGTAGATAAAAAAGGCATCACATTCCCTGGCTGTGGGGGTCTATTGGCACGTCCTTACTATGGGCCACTCCTCACAGCTTCGGGAATGCTAACACAGGGTGTAACTTCGACAGGCGCCCGGGATTCACGACGCCCTATCAAATAAAAGGGCACCCATTTTTTTTAACCATTAATGAAAAAAGGTATACATACATTTTTACATCTGTACAAAAGTAGTGCCTATTTGTATATATAATATGTAATTTTGGGGTTATATACAAACCCAATACATTAAAAATAGAGACAAAAAGGGATCACACAAAATTTTATCTTTTTCCCACCACAACATCCCCCTTGCTTTGGTCCCCAAACGCCCCCGTCAAGCCAGCCAGGCCTGCAGAGACCACGATCCCACGCCCAGCCCAATCCGTTCACCGTCGCGTCCCCAAAGGGGAGCGGCCCAACGGGGGGGGGATAGAGCCAACCCCAACAGCCAAGGGCCAGAAAGAAGGGGGGAGAGGGGCCCCGGTTGGGAGGGGTTGCTGGTTTTTTGTAGGTATTGACTCTTGATCTGCGCAGAGCCCCCTCCGGCCCAATGTTCCGTTTTCGGGGCCCGGGGGAAGTGTCGGGAAAAGACCCCTCCCGGGGGTCCAGTGGACAGAACATTGGGGAAACCCCCAAACAGTGAGGACCCCCAGAGGGCAGAACTGGGAGTTAAGAGGACCCACTCTGATGGTAAGATGGCGGCTGGATCATTATAGTAGACGTCTTATTTATTGGGCATGGGGTAGGGCTGCACATGTAGGAGCCACAGCTCCTGAACAACCTTGAAGCACAATGGTTAGCCCGTAATTTTCTTACTGGTGCCCCCTAGCCAGGGGTATTTTAAAAAGGGTGTTTCCCCACTGTAATTGACAGCAAATCAATAGAATATCCCATCAAAGTTTTAATAATGGGGCCCCCGAAAATCTTGTCTCAAAAAAAAGAGAACGGTGGGGCCTTGCTACTCCATTCTGTTCAACAAAACGTCCCCTGTACTGGGAACACCCATAGAACAGAATGGAGAACACAGCCTCCCCTGTATTGGGGAAATCCCATAAAACAGAATGGAGAAAAAACGGGGCTCCCTGTACTGGGAATTCCCATAGAGAGAATGAGAAACACAGCTCTCCCCTGTACTGGGAACTCCCATAGAACAGAATGGAGAACATAGCGCTCCTTGTACTGGGAACTCCCAAAGAACAGAATGGAGAACATAGTGCTCCCCTGTATTGGGAACTCCCATAAAACAGAATGGAGAGAACACGGCGCTCCCCTGTACTGGGAATTCCCATAGAGGAGAATGGAGAACACAGCGCTCCCCTATACTTGGAACTCCCATAGAACAGAATGGAGAACATAGTGCCCCACTGTACTGGGAGCTCCCATAGAACAGAATGGAGAACACAGCGCTCCCCTGTACTGGGAACTCCCATACAGGAGAATGGAGAACACATTACTCCCCTGTACTGGGAACCCATAGAGGAGAATGGAGAACACATTGCTCCCCTGTACTGGCAACTCCCATAAAACAGAATGGAGAACACAGCGCTTCCCTGTACCAGGAATTCCCATAGAACAGAATGGAGAGAACACAGCGCTCCCCTGTACCAAGAACTCTCATAGAACGGAATGGAGAGAACACAGCGCTCCCCTGTACTGGGAACTCCCATACAGGAGAATGGAGAACACATTGCTCCCCTGTACTAGGAACCCATAGAGGAGAATGGAGAACACAGCGCTCCCCTGTACTGGCAACTCCAATAAAACAAAATGGAGAACACAGCGCTTCCCTGTACCAAGAACTCTCATAGAACGGAATGGAGAGAACACAGCGCTCCCCTGTACCAAGAACTCTCATAGAACAGAATGGAGAGAACACAGCGCTCCCCTGTACCAAGAACTCTCATAGAACGGAATGGAGAGAACACAGCGCTCCCCTGTACTGGGAACTCCCATAGAACAGAACAGAATGGAGAGAACACAGCGCTCCCCTGTACTGGGAACTCCCATAGAACAGAACAGAATGGAGAGAACACAGCGCTCCCCTGTACTGGGAAATTCCCATAGAACAGAACAGAATGGAGAGAACACAAGCGCTTCCCTGTACTGGGAACTCCCATAGAACAGAACAAATGAGAGAACACAGCGCTCCCCCTGTACTGGGAACTCCCATAGAACAGAACAGAATGGAGAGAACACAGCGCTCCCCTGTACTGGGAACTCCCATAGAACAGAAAAGAATGGAGAGAACACAGCGCTCCCCTGTACTGGGAACTCCCATAGAACAGACTGGAGAGAACACAGCGCTCCCCTGTACCAAGAACTCTCATAAAACGGAATGGAGAGAACACAGCGCTCCCCTGTACTGGGAACTCCCATAGAACAGAATGGAGAGAACACCGCTCCCCTGTACTGGGAACTCCCATAGAACAGAATAGAATGGAGAGAACACAGCGCTCCCCTGTACTGGGAACTCCCATAGAACAGGATGGAGAGTTGGGCGCATGCAGGATCGGTTCTCTGGTTTGAGCTGGGACTTTTGGGATCCCATTTGGAGGGATCAGACTTTGCACCTATCAGACTTTGGTGACATATCCCATCAATGTACCTTCTAAGTTCATGATGCACACACCCCTCTACCATTGGGGTGCACAAGTCTTTACTGTCTTCCCTATGTTTCAGATCCATCCAGTCGTCCTGGTGTTTTGGGCAGTGCAAAAAGGCCGTCACTGGAAGCGTCCAGCTACTCCCGTGCTGTCAGCAGCTGTTTTCCCGGCCACCGCGACCTGTGGAGGCCCCCGGAGGAGCTGTCCCGGGCCCCCAGTGAGGGTATGTGTTACCATAGCAGCTCGGAGGTTGTATGTTGGTGGCCACTAGTCTGGGGCAGCGGGCCATCATTGCACAGCTGTGGTCCTCCTGATGCAAGTCTACACAGCCCTTGAAGAAGGACCCGAGCTCCCTGGTCCTAGACATGCGAGCTGCTAGATCACATCCCTGTATCCGTGGCCCCCAGACCTGCAGTATGTTGCACTGCGTGGCCCCTGAACAGCTGCACTGTATATTGCATTTGTTGTGAGGTCACCACATTTGGGGAGGACTAGCTTTTACTTATCGACCTATCGCTGCTATAACTATATCTTCCCCTGATCCTGCAGATCCTCCTGCTGGAAACTCCCATCTGATGAGCGTCATGAACTGTGTGAGGAAGATCTCTGGCTGCCGGGCCCAGCCCACCTACGTAACCCCCGAGGAGACCCGGCCGCACCTGCACACAAGGTACCGGCGGTGCGAACTGCAGACACCGTATCGCAGACTGTAGAGTGAAAGCGCCTATCCTGCAATGCTTGAAAGTTTGTGAACCCTTCAGAAATTTCTAGATTTCTGCCTAAATATGACCTATAAGTACATCAGTCCTAAAGTTAGAGACAGAACTAAATCAAAGGAGTCAAAAGTCTCAGACTTGGTCATTTATTTATTGAGGAAAGAGATCCAATATTACAGATCTGTGAGTGGTAAAAGTATTTGAACCTTTAGGGTTAGCAGAAAATGTGAAGGTGACATTAGAGCCCTGTGTTTTCCATCAATGACCATCAGATATTTTATGTAAAGCACAGGGGTCTATCACATAAGCATATGAAGTTATCATGGCACCAAAAAGATTTTGACGCCGGGCAAAAGGCCGAGAAGATTTTTTTGGGCGCTCGTCAGGCCGGGGGGGAAAAGGTTGTTGACGCTCGCAGGCCGGGAAGGGTTTTGACGCTCGCAGGCCGGAAAGAGTTGTTGACGGTCTCAGGCCGGAGAAAGGTTTTTGACGCCGCACCGGAAAGAGTTTTTGACCTCGTCAGGGGGGAAAGAGTTGTTGACGCTCGTCAGGCCGGAGAAGAGTTGTTGACGCTCGTCAGGCCGGAGAAGAGTTGTTTTAGCTCGTCAGGCCCTGAGAAGAGTTTTTGACGCTCGCAGGCCGGAGAAAATTGTTTTCGCCTCAGGCCCCAAAGAGTTTTTTGACGCTCGTCAGGCCGGGAAAGGGGGGGTTTACGCCCCAGGGCCGGGGAAGAGTTTTGACGCTCGTCAGGCCGGGGAAGAGGTTTTTTTTAAAGCTGTCAGGCCGGAGAATTTTTTACGCCGTAGGCCGGAGAAAAGTTGTTACGCTCTCAGGGCCGAGAAGAGTTTGACGTCGTCAGCCGGGAAAGAGTTTTTGACGCTGTTTAGGCCCGGGGAAAGATTTTGACGCCGCAGGCCGGAGAAAAGTTTCGACGCTCGTCAGGCCCGGGGAAAAATTTGTCGACGCTCGTCGGCCGGGGAGGTTGTCGAGCTCATCAGTGGGGGAAAAAAGGATCGGGCTGGAGAAGAGTTTCGAGCTTCGGTTTTTTTGGGAAGTTGTCGATGCCATGGGCTGGAGAAGAGTTTCGATGCCATCGGGGTGGAAAGAGTTGTCGATCCACGGGCTGGAAAAAGGGTTGTGATCTCATCAGGCTGGAGAAAGTTGTCGATGCCATAAGGCTTGGGGAAATTTTTCGTGTCATCAGGCTGGAGAAGGTTTTCGATGCCATCAGTCCCGGGGAAGAGTTTGAGCCATCAGTCCCCGGGGGAAAAGTTGTCGATGCCATCAGGCCGGGGGAAGAGTTGTCGATCCACCCGGGCCGGGGGAAAAGGTTGTCGATGTCTCAGGCCGGGGGAAAAGTTGTCGATGCTCACACCGGGAAAATTTGGGCGATCTTATCAGGCCCGGGAAGATTTTTCGATGCCACACGGGGAAGAGTTGCGTGCTCATCAGGCCCGGGGGAAAAGTTTTTGTCATCAGGCCGGGGAAGAGTTGTCGATGCCCCCCAGGCCGGGGGGGAGTTTCGATCTCATCGGGGCCGGGGAAATTCCGATCTCTCGGGGCCGGGGAAGATTTTGCGTGCCACCCCGGGGAAGAGTTGCCGATGCTCATCAGGCCAGGGAAGAGTTGCCGATGCTCATCAGGCCGGAGGCTGGAAAAGAGTTGCCGATGCTCATCAGGCCGGAGGCTGGAAAAGAGTTGCCGATGCTCATCACCGAGGCGAAAAGTTCCGATGCTCACCCACCGGGAGGCTAAAAGATTGTTGAGGCTCACACCGGAGGCTGGAAAAGAGTTGCCGGGGCTCATCAGGCCGAGGCGGGAAAAAGTTGTTAGGTCTCACGAAATTTCGATGCTCATCAGGCCAAAAGTTCCGATGCTCAACGGCCGGACTGGGGAAGAGTTTTTTGGCGAGCCATCGGGCCGGGGGCGGGAAAAAGAGTTCCGATGCTCATCAGGCCGGAGGCTGGAAAAGAGTTGTTGAGGCTCTCAGGCTGAAGAAGGGTTGTTGATGCTCATCAGGCCGGAGAATAGGAGCTGATCGGTCCAGAAGACAGTTTACGCCAGGGGGCCGAGAAGGTTAAAAACCATCTCAAAAGATTTTGGGACCCCAATCCATATCGGACAATTTTTAAACAAAGGGGAAAGTCCATTATTCCCCTCTCCAGGAGATGCCGAACAACAAAGATCACACCAAGAGCAAGTCGTGTAATTCTACTCAAAAAAAAACCCCAGTTACCAAGCAACAAAAGGCCTTTCCTCCATCACTAAGTTACCCCAGACCCACCACGGGGGAAACAGTGAAAAAATTGTGCTTGGCGACGCTAGAAAAAAATATGCTCCCAAAAAGGGAAAACCCCCAAAACCCTTCAAATTCAAAGACCGGACACCCAAAAAGACTACTAGGGGCAATTTGGTGGATAAACTCTTAAAATAAATGAGAATGTTAGTTTGGATTTTAAAAAACCCCACATCCACATAAAGACCCAACCATTTTTTGACAAACCTGGGGTAAATCAGTCAACCAGGCGACACTGGTGATGAGGAATTTTTCAGGATCAATTTTTTTGTGACACAAATGCACCACCACCGTGTATCACAGATGTATGATCCATAACACCACCACGTTTTCACAGATCGTATATCATGATATATTGCCACCATACACAGATGTAGATCCAAAAATTTTTCCCACCACCAATGATTCATGGTCCCCACCTTTTTGGGTCAACATAAGACCTTATTTACCCTTGATACTACCACTATTGGGGGGTTAAATTTCTTGGGCATACCCCTTGACACTGGTGGTAGTACATTCATACCTCTTCACCACGGGGGTGGAGACATGGCAAACCATCGTCCACACGGGGGTGAGTATCCTGGGTCATACATCTTACACACGGGGGGTAATCATATCTACCACGTACACACTGGGGGTTTGTATCATGGACAACCCTCGTACACACGTGGTGTAATATGGTCTGGGGGTTTTTTGCAGACCGGGGTTTGGACAAGCTTCCACATTAATGGAATAATAAAATTTAATTTAAACAGCAAATTCTATAGAAAAAGTTTAAACGCTCCCGGGGATTGGAATTCGGGGAAAGTGGGCAAAAGAGAACAAGACTCAGGCGCATAATTGTCCACCAAAAATGGGTATAAAAAAAAAAACCACCAACAATAAGCGGCCTTTTCTTATGGGGAAACCAAAAACTAGCAAGCTGACGCGTTCGTATGGGGGGAAACCACCAACTAGAAACTAGCGTTTTTTATGGAGAAAACCCCAACATAGCAGACTGACGCTTTTCTGTAGAGGAAACCCCAAAATAGCAAGCTGAGCTGTTAAAAGGGAGGAAACCACCAAATAGCAATTTACCTGTTTTTAAGGAAACCCCAAACATAGGCAACAACGTTTTGTCGGGTATGGGGGGAAAACCCCCAACAAGGGGGTTGACCTGTTCGTATGGGGGAACCACCACAAGCAAGCTACGCTTTCTGTATGGGGGAAACACCACATAAACGACGCGTTTTGGAGGAAACCACCGACATAGCAAGCGACGCTTTTCTTTTTGGAGAAACCCCCGCAAGCAGACGACGCTGCTTTTTTGAGGAAACCACCACATGCGAGCGACGCTGTTCTGTAGGAGAAACCAACACACAGAAAAGCTGACACGTCTTGAAAAAAAACCACCAACAAGTAAATTCTTCTTTTACGGAAAAACCCACCAACATAGCAAGCTGACGCTACCTCAGGGGTATGGAGGAACCACCAGAAGCAAGCGATCTTTTCTTAGGGAGAAAGGCTAAAGAACCCCAAACCATGTCAGACTAATCCCCAATTACCAGGAATGATTAATGCATTTATTGCTCAAAAGGGCGTCAACCATGTGAAGAAAGGGTTCCATATTTTTATCCCTCACAGTACCGGATTTTGATCATTTTCTTATATTTTTTACCCTATGTTTGTTTTGGGATCTTTTAAACTTTTGGGAAAATCTGTTGATTTTTTAGTGAAATTTTGCAGAAACAAAAATTCTAAAGGGGTTCACAAACTTTCACCCGGGGGGGGGTCACCGGGATGTTGGGTTTTTGAACCTCACTGGAGGTTCATTTGCTTTTTTCCCCACGGGTTTCTTACCACTTTTAGGACCCTTTTACGGAACAAAGAAGTCAAAGGGGTAAAAAGGAGAAAGAGAACCCCTCCGGGGCCCCCGCATGGATCCACCACTCCCATCCGGGGACCCCCCGAAAGCCGCCAGTCATCCCGGGCCCCTCACACAGGTTCACCAGTTTTGGGGGAACCCCCTTTGACTTCTTCTCCATAGCCCGTCCCTGTGCAATCTGCCGTCTGGTATCAACTTCATCGCCTTTTCCCATTCTTTTCAGTTTTATGTTGAAGGAAAACTCTTGCTTCATAGAAACCATCAATAAGTGGGGAGCTGCTGCAGAATATTTTTATTTTTTTTTTCCTAAATCCCCCATAGGCATGTGGATCGAATCGTCAAAAAATGACCCCCCAAAATAAAAAAGTTAGCCCAGTTAGTTCATGAAAGGGCATCGCCAGCTACGCTCCATATTTTCGCCTCACACTGGGGAGTAATTGAATAAGGCCAAAGGCTGCCCCAGGGGAAAAACCCCGCCCCCGGGGCAAACAGTTTTCAGCAAAATTTTTTCACCTTTTTTCAAAGAATAAAGTCCAACTTCATCAAACTGACTGTGGCTGGGGCAATTCCTTTAAATCCTACTTAAAAATTTCGCCCCTTGGTCCCCCGTTTTGCCCCAACCCAGTTATGTAGACCGTCTCACCTGAAAAAGGAGGAGATGTGGGGGTCATGTTGCAATCTGATGGGGGCAATCATTTCCAAACAAATCGAGACTCCAAAAATGTTCCTGCATGTTTTGATATTTACAATTTTTTGTGTTCTAAAACATATCCAATAAATAATTTACACTGACAACAAAAGGAACAATGTTTGAATTTGGGACTTTCACTCCAAAATCTCACCCCCCCACACGCTTTGTACAGACTACGTCTTTTATTACAGCCATTACCACTAAAACAAAATTATTGCAAGTATTTAGCTCGCTTTTTCGAAATTTTCTTTCCTGTAACTGCATGTTACGTTTTGCTCCTAAAAATCAAATTTAAATTTTTTATTATTTTGTTAATTTGGGGAAACCCACCTTGGTTTCGCTCTCCTGAATCCTCGGGGGCTCTAAATCAGTTTTCAAGCAGTTTTGACCAAATTGACCCCCCGGTCTCTTCCCCACTTCCCAAGTTGTGCAGACGGACGGGGATCAAACACAGCTTTTTTTTCAACTATAACCACAATTTTCAAAAATCAAAACATTGTTACCCTTTGCTTTCTGCATTCTACCCAAATACTTGATTTGTATCATAAGGTGAAAACACCATTTACCACTTCTAATAAAGTTACATTTAAACAGCCCTGTTGAAAGTCGGGGGTCGGGGTTTTGGGAAAATTTAGTCCGGGGTCCGGGGCTTTGCTTGCCGACCCACGCCGGGGCCTGAATTTCATTGTGCTTTATAATTTGTTCGAAAATGTATTCCTCCCTCAATCCGCAAAGACCCCACATCTGACTATTTTTTCCAGCTAGAAAGGCCCCCTCTACACAACTTGGGGTTGGGGGGAAAAACGGGACCAAGGGGGAACACTCTAAAAATGTCAGGGGTTTAAAGAATGCCTCAGCCACAGTCAGTTTCATGAATGTGCCCTTTTACTTTTTTGAAAACATTTAAAATTTGGCTAAATCTGTTTTCCCGGAGCGGAATTTTTCCCCGGCAGCGCTTTGCCTGCTCCCTTCATCAATTACACCCTCTTTGATGAGCTGAAATAGGGGGCAGAAAAACCCCCCACCCAATTTCCTCTTTTCTCTTTGCTCGAAAATAACGGGCCAAATTATTATATATTTTGGAGGGGGTCGGTCCATTTTATGATGACTCCGACTCCTGCAAAATAGCCTCCAACTCCGACTCCACAGCCCTGAGGCCGTCAGCTTGTTGATGGTTTCCATTCTTTCTAAACCCTTCTTTGCTGTTAAGTTTGATAAAGCCTTAGAATTTGGCCCCAAGCAAACCCTAAACTCCACCTGAATACAGTATTAACCTCCGGTTCACTTCTCCGCAGGAGCCGCGGCCACAAACGTCCACCTGACGGGGCTGATGAGACTGATGGAGGAGATCCCGATGGCAGACGCCAGTAACCCGGGACGGGCCATGTACAGTATCGCAGTGGGACACTCCCTGGCCCGGAGGATGGAGCGCTCCAGTTACCTGTCCTCCTGCAACGGTGAGGAAGAGATAATAGGGGAGACTCTCCTTATACTCAGGGTACATACATATACACACGTGTGCGGATCCAGCGCAGGCACGCAGTTGCTTCCACTGTATCAGGCCTCTCTCCTGTGTTACTCACGGCAAGCGGAGAAAATGGAGACATATTGAAACTCGGCGTCTATCAGGAAGTTGCTGGGTTTTTTATTACACATTTATAAAGCTTTATCTCATATCTACCTATCTCTCATATCTTTCTTTCTTATATCTCAGCGCTGTATACGTTCTCCCGCTCTCTCAGTAGTGCAGCTCTGTATGTGTTCTCACGCTCCTCAGTAGTGCAGCTCTGTATGTGTTTTCATGCTCTCAGTAGTGCAGCGCTGCATGCGTTCTCACGCTCTCTCAGTAGTGCAGCGCTGCATGCATTCTCACGCTCTCAGTAGTGCAGCCCTGTATATGCTCTCTCAGTAGTGCAGCCCTGTATGCTTTCTCACGCTCTCAGTAGTGCAGCTCTGTATATGCTCTCTCAGTAGTGCCGCGCTCTATACGTTCTCACACACTCTCAGTAGTGCACCACTGTATATGTTCTCACGCTCTCTCAGTAGTGCCGCGCTCTATACGTTCTCGCGCTCTCTCAGTAGTGCAGCCTCGCCTCTGCTAACATCCCGTCTTTTCTTCTAGATGATTCCAGCTTCCAGGCCGATCTGAATGACAGCACCATTGCCTCTGTGGATTCGGTGTACAGCGACGACACGAGCTGGTCCTCGGAGAACGGTAACGGGTCACGCTCCCTGTTTGGTTATTTTGCCCTGAGGGTTACTCACTGCCCACTAACAGCCGTTACTTCCTCATCCTCAGTGGATCCGTCCTATTCGGCGATCGGGGGGCTGCAGCGGGTGGTGAGCGTGTTTGCAGAATTGGGATCGGTCAGTCCCCTCGTTGCGGTTGCTGCTCCTCCCGTCTGGGGGTTTGTTCAGGCCCGCCGGGGGTGCAAACTGAAAAACCCAAAGAGGCTGTAGCCGGTGAGTGGACACCTGTGACGTCCGAGGCTTAAAGGGGTTCTCCACTGTGCTAGACTGTCCCCTAAACAATAAGCAGGTCACTCATTGTCCCCATACAGCTATAATCTATGGGTAAACCTGGCATTAAGTGTTCAATTTCCCTGCAGCGCCCCCGTAGGGGAAGTGAAGCATTACAGAGTGCGGGTCCTCCAAAGATGCTCTGTCTGTGGATCCGCAAATAACCCAGAATTTCTTAGTAGGGGATATGACCCCGGCTCTGTAAACCAGAGCGCCCCTGTGACCCCTCTCAGGTGCACAGAGATTGCACTTAAGCCTCAATCCTCTACACTGAGCGATCATCCCCCGCGGCGTCACGTGTGACCTTCTGAATAATCTCTGCAGCTTCTGCTCCCCGACTGAGTGAGCCCATCAGACGATCGCCCCGGGACGCTGCAGGGATCGCGGCCAGAGCCTGCTCCGCTGAGAATGGTAAGAACGTCGCTCATTAGGTTTTTGGGGATAAGTCCGTGTGGATGAATCCAAGCTAAGCCCCGCGCTGGGGTCTCTTCCTGCAGGGGAAGCGGCGTTTGCTGCGATCCGGGGACTGCAAAAGGTCGTCCATGGCTTTGTGGAGCAAGAATGTGTGAGCCCCATAACCGCTGTCAGAAATAGCACCCCCAACCCGGGCCCGCGGGACTATGCTGGGAGGAAAGCCGGTCAGGAGGACGAAGGTAACAACACCTGGTCCTGCGGTGTGTCTAGATTGTCTGCAGGTGATGTGCTCCGCCAGCCACAGCTGCGCCTGCCGATCCGTGGCCGCGCCTGCCGCCTCCCTGCCGATCCGTGGCCGCGCCTGCCGCCTCCCTGCCGATCCGTGGCCGCGCCTGCCGCCTCCCTGCCGATCCGTGGCCGCGCCTGCCGCCTCCTTGCCGATCCGTGGCCGCGCCTGCCGCCTCCCTGCCGATCCGTGGCCGCGCCTGCCGCCTCCCTGCCGATCCGTGGCCGCGACTGCCGCCTCCCTGCCGATGCGTGGCCGCGCCTGCCGCTCCCTGCCGATGCGTGGCCGCGCCTGCAGCCTCCCTGCCGATGCGTGGCCGCGCCTCCGCCGCTCCCTGCCGATGCGTGGCAGCGCCTGCCGCCCTCCCTGCCGATGCGTGGCCGCGCCTGCCGATGCGTGGCCGCGCCTGCCGCACTCCCTGCCGATGCTGGCCGCGCCTGCCGCCTCCCTGCAGTTTGCGGGGCGCGCCTGCCCCCTCCCTGCCGATCCGTGGCCGGGGCCTGCCGCCTCCGCCGATCCGTGGCCGCGCCTGCCGCCTCCTTGCCGATCCGTGGCCGCGCCTGCCGCCTCCCTGCGATCCGTGGCCGGGGCCTGCCGCCCCCCTGCCGACCCCGTGGCCGCGTCTGCCGCCTCCCGCCGATTCTGGGCCACGCCGGACACCACACTAATAATCCTGGCCACACCTGGCCATGTCTGCCACTATTCTGCTAATCCTGGCCATGCCTGCTGCCATCCTCCATCTCCCTCCACATCTGCCGCTGCCCTGCCTGTGCCAGGCCACCACCCTGTATACATCTGCCACTACCTTGACAGTCTGGGACATGTCTGTCGCCGCCCTGTCAATCTTGGGCCATGGCTGCCGCCGTTCCGCCAGTCCAGGGCCACCACATGGGACACGTCTGCAGCTGCCCTGTCTTGAGACATGTCTGCTGCCACCCTGTCTCGGGTCACATCTTCCGCCGCCCTTCTCTTGGGTCACGTCTGCCGCTGCCCTGTCTTGAGACATGTCTGCTGCCACCCTGTCTCGGGTCACATCTTCCGCCGCCCTTCTCTTGGGTCACGTCTGCCGCCGCCCTTCTCTTGGGTCACGTCTGCCGCCGCCCTTCTCTTGGGTCACGTCTGCCGCCGCCCTTCTCTTGGGTCACGTCTGCCGCCGCCCTTCTCTTGGGTCACGTCTGCCGCCGCCCCTGTCTTGGGTCACGTCTGCCGCCGCCCCTGTCTTGGGCCACGTCTGCCCCCGCTCCGCCAGGCCTGGGCCACCACCATGTACACATCTTTATGTGACTCCTCTGTGTTGTCTTCCTCTCCAGCTGCGTCGCCCCATCTCCAGGGCTCGTCTCCGGCACCGGTCAGTCGCTTCCTGTATGACACCGGTAAATGGCTTCCTGAACCAGGTACGATGCTTCAATCCTTGTTAGCACTAGGTCTCCTTATAACCAGCACCGGGATCAGCCCTAAGATCTGCCGTCTCCCTCCCTCTCCATAGACTCCTCATACTCTGCTCTCAGTGGCCTCCAGAAAGTGGTGAACGGCTTCTCTGAGATGAGCTGCGTCAGCCCGTTCTCTGCAGTCAGTACCCCTGTCAGCGAAGTCCCGGTGGAGCTTCCAATGCAGCGGCGCAGCGATGCCCAGGCACATGGTGAGATCCTCTCCTGCTTTCCATACACTCTCCCCCGTCAGGACTCTGGAAGGCGTGCACAGGGGTCTCTGGACCGAGGGCCTCATTATCAGGAGGGGTGTCCCCATTTTAGACTCTTTGTGCCGTTCCCCTACCTCTTTGTGATGGATGTTGCTTTCCTTCTTGGCAGATCTTGTGTCGTCGACCCTAAGCGGGCAGAAGAGTGTGAGTAATGGCGGCCCCGATGCCGGCTGTCTGAGCCCCTTGACTGTAGCCAGTACTGTGGCCAGCGAGAGCGAGGCAGGCCCGGCCGCGAAGAGGAGGTGTCAGCGCAGTGAGGACGGTGTGTTGCAGAATGTGATAGATGTCACCCGAAACCAAAAACTTCAGCTGCAGCCTCAAGGGGGTGCATCCATCATAGACTCTGATGCTGTATCGGTAGGTTAGGCCACCACAGTATGAGGCGAGACCCGCACCCATCTTAGGAATGGGCTCCCAAAAGTGTTGGCTCAGAAAGGAGAGCGGGTTGTGCATGATCACACTGCTCCCCTGTACTGGGAACATTCACTGAACAAAATGGAAAGTCAGGTGCATGAAACAGACTCTCCATTCTGAGCTGACACTTTTTGGGAGCCCTTCCAGAGATAAGTAGGGGTCTCAGAGGTGGCCCGCATCTCTGCATTTTGAGCTGACACTTTCAGGGGTCCTTCAGGGGATTGATAGGGGTTTCAGAGATGGGCCTGCATGTCTGCATTCTGAGCCGACACTTTGGGGACCAATTCTAGAGATAAGGAGGGGTCACAGTGGTGGCCCGTATTTTTCCATTCAGAGCCAACACTTTTTGGGAACCCTTCTAGAGGATAGGTGGGGGTCCCAGAGGTGGCCTGCATCTCTGCATTTTGAGCCGACACTTTCAGGGGTCCTTCAGGAGATTGATAGGAGTCTCCGAGATTGGCCTGCAACTTTCCATTCTGAGCCGACACTTTCAAGGGCTCTTCCGGAGATAGTTAGAGGTCCCAGAGGTGGCCCGCATCTACCAGTAAACCATCAAAGTGCAAGATTGAAAAACCCTTTTAACCCTCAGTGCTCCTCCAGTTACCAGTTGCATTCCCCGCCAGAAATGCGACGCCAATGGTGGGAAGCGTATCCGGGGGAGCGGGCGGCTTTCCCCACCGTCCAGCGCTGGAGGCCTCTTCCTCTTGGAGGATCAGCTTCTGATAGCGTTCAGTTACCACAGCGGCCGCATCTCCTTTGGAGGAGCACCAAAGCTCTGGGGGTGAAGTACTGTATCCCACTGCAGGAGACGAGACGGCTTTGTTGGGGTTGTCACACTATAGAGGTATGTTCACACAGGGGCTGTCAGGTCGTATTTTGGGGCATAATTGTGCTGCAGTACGCCCTGAAATACAGCCTGTAACTACAGTAATCTAAGGCTTTCACAGAGAGCTATGAGTAACCTCCGTCTTCCCCGACGTGTATCTCGCGCCAGGAGAAAGAGGGGACGTGGCTCTTCTTTCCGGTATTGATGCCCCGGGGATAATGGAGGTGAATGGGGGCGGCCCCCAACTCCCTTCCTGCTCCCCGTCCTGGACAGCTCGTACTTCTAAAACACCCTGCGTCTTGGGTGCGCACAGGTACGCGCCGCAATACACAGTGTGTACATAACCATAGGGTACATTCAGATCCCACTGCTCTGCAGGACTGATGGGTCAGAGTTAATTTGGATTTCATTTCCTTATCACTCTGCAAAGACGCTATTTTTTTTTTCTCCAAAAATAAAAATTTACCCTCTTGAGTCGCAGGATCAGATATCAAATCTAGTGGGGCTGCAGTCTGCTCCCTGTGACCTTCCCCCTTGATAAACCTCCCTCAATGATATTGTGAAGATTGATGTGACCATCGCTGGAAACCATCAGCAAGTTGGTGCATTAACCTTCGCCCTCTCTTTGCACCCATAGATGACGCTCCACAAAAAATCTCCATGGAAAGGCAGAGGCCGGCCCCCAAGGCTGTACCCGGTAAGTGCCTCCTGGGTGTCTCCTGGGCACCCGCTGGGATCTGACAGTCTGTGCTACTGAAATTGTTGGTGTAGAGGAGAGCTCCCCAAACTTTTCTAGTTAACTCTTCTTCGTGTGTATCGCCTGTAAATTTGGTGACCGGGATAAGGCCGCCATAGTGATAGCTGGACCTGTCACTAGCTTTTGGGCCAGAGAATCTATTCCCATTGGAGTTCAGTCTTGGAGCCATTCCTCCATTTTTAAAGGGATCTTCCTATATAGTTAGTCCTAGGTTGTAGCTCGCAATGAGCCGGCTTCGGACACTGAGGGGAGTAGAGATTCCAGTCTCGGGCACTGGGCCCTGCAATATGTGAACATGTGCTGTGAGCACTTTTTGAGGAAACCTTGTTAAGATCGGAGGACCGGCTGAAAATCACACGCTGCACGAGTCGGTCGCGGGTGGTTCTGTGGCTCTGAGCCGTCACTGGGGTCCCTCGTTCTTGGCTGTCGCCCCGATAACCTGCACATATTTAGGATATTTGCACTGGAAGAACCGAGAGAAGTTTCATTTGTCCCAGTTTGTGTGACGTCCCCCACCCCCCACCCCCCACGTCTTACTCCTAAAGATTCCAGCTGCTGATTTTGGATTTCACCACAGACCATGGTCCCGGCTCGTCCAGCACCCGGGCCGCCGGCGCCCACTGCATCGACCTGACGCAGGAGGAGGAGCCGGTGGGCAGCAAAAGCAGGAGCGCCACGCAGGAGAGGCCGCAGAAGACCAGGGAAGGTAATGGCAGCGCCAGCGAGGGGTAACAGCCAATAGGGGCGAATGTTAGTGTATCAGATGGTAACTAACCCCAGGTCCGAATGATAGTTTATGGGGGAGGGGTGATAATGTGTCAGGGGGGTAACAGTCCGGGTCAAGGGGGCAAATGTTCATTTTTCGGGGGTAACTAACCCAGAGGACAAATGATAGTCTATGGGGAAGGGGTGACAGTGTGTCAGTGGGGGTAACAGCCTATTGGGGCTGTTGGGGTATCGGGGGGCCCCGAAAAGATAGTTTTTTGGAGGAGGGTGAAAATGGTCAGGGGGGGGGTTTAACAGCCTAGGGGGGGGTGAGTGTTAGGGTTGCAGCGGGTAACTAACCCCAGGTCCGAATGATAGTATATGGGGGAGGGCTGTTAATGTGTCAGGGGGGTAAACCTTTGGGGGGGAAGTTAGGGCTTGGGGGGCCCCGGAATGATAGTTATGGAGGGGGGGATTTTCAGGGGGGTAATAGCCTGGGTGGGGGGAAGGGTTCAAATGTTCGTTTATTGGGGGTAATTAACCCAGGGTCCAAATGATAGGGTATGGGGGAGGGCTGTTAATGTGTCAGGGGGGTAACAGCCTATTGGGGCGAATGTTAGGGCATCAGGGGGTCCGAATGATAGTATATGGAGGAGGGGTGATATTGTGTCGGAGGGGGGGGGAGGGGTTTGTCAAGGGGGCAAATGTTTGTATATCGGGGGTAAATAACACGGATGCCGAATGATAGTATATGTGGGAGGCAATGTTTCAGGGGGATAACAGCCCAAGGGGGCTAATGCTAGTGAACGGGGCAGGACCTGTCCGGGGAAGGGGGTAACCAACTGGGGTTGTTGCTCGTGTACGAGAAGGAGAGGGGGCCACGGACCTTTAAGTGTTCTAGTTCTAGGATAATAAAGTTAGAGACTTCAAATCAACCTAAATATATCCGTGTCTCACAATGTATTACACCTCTGCTTGCTGTCAGTGAATGGGGATTATCTACAGCTAGAGGCTGAAATCCTGACCTAAGACTTTTTACAGCTGGGGGTTTGTTACAGTTGTATCAAGTTCAGACAATAGTTGGTGTGGTGAACACAGCAGCAGCACAAGTCTGTCTCCCGTGCTGATGGTTTGTTACAATGCATCAGTGCAGGCGACAGCGTCATTCTGGATTCCGCGGGCCGTGAAAAGGGATGAAGGCAGGGAGGGGGGACAAAAGAATGCTGAATCTTGTACTGCTCAAGGTCCCTCTCACTCTCGGCCCACAGAGATGCCCAGCGGTCGGCCTGAGAACCCGGGGGGCAGCAGAGCCAGGGGCAGAAGTCGGATGCCCTGCAACCAGCTGATTGATCTGACGGGGAGGGGGAGACCCCGCCCAAGCCCAGAGGCCGAGCTCAGAAGCGGCCAAAAAACTAAGTCTAGGAAAAGGCCCCCTGATGGTTTTTCCCATCTGCACGATGGACCCCAAGAATAATGCTGAGCTATTCCTGCCAGTGTGGGAAGTACTGGTGTGTAGGTACCATAGAGGCTGTAATGCGATAATTACAAGTATCTGGAGCCGACTGCACCCACAGAGGCTGGGGGGTCCATAGACCCAACAACCCATCAGGGGCCCCCAATGCTACTGCCCCCAAGCTGCTTGAGGGTCCATAACCAAACAACACCTCCAGGGGCCCCACATGCTGACTGCCCCCAAAGCGCTTGGGGCCCATAGAGCAAACCCCACCTCCAGGGGCCCCCATGCTGACTGCACCCCCCAGCTGCTTTGAGGGGTCCATGAGCCAAAAACCCATTTCCAGGGGCCCACATGTGACTGCACCCACAGCGCGGGGGGGCCCTTAGAGCCAACCCACCATCCGGGGCCCCACATGCTGACTGCACCCACAGCTGTGGAGGGGCCATAGAGCCAACCCCACCATCCGGGGGCCCCCCACTTTTGCTGCTGCACCCCAGCTGTGGAGGGGCCATGGGCCCAAACCCCACCACCCAGGGGCCCCACATGCTCCTGCACCCACAGATGGAGGGGCCTTGAGCTAACCCCCATCCGGGGGCCCCCCACATGCTGACTCCCCCACAGCGCTGGAGGGGCCATAGAGCCAACACCACCATCCGGGGCCCCCCCACATTCTGGGGGGGGTATAGAGCCAACACCACCATCCGGGGGGCCCCACAGTGCTGGAGGATCCATAGAGCCAACCACCATCCGGGGGCCCCCACGTGCTGGGGGTCCATAGTGCCAAAACCATATCCGGGGCCCCAAGCTGCTGGAGGGCCCCTGAGCCAACCCACCATCCGGGGGCCCCACGCTGCTGGAGGGTCCTAGAGAAAACACCACCTCCAGGGGCCCCCAGTGCGGGGGTCCATAGACCCAACACACCACCGGGGGCCCCCCACAGCTGTGGGGGGTCCTTAGGCCAACCCCCAATCCAGGGGCCCAAGCTGCTTGAGGGTCCATGACCCAACACCCCCATCCGGGGGGGCCCCAATGCTGATGCACCCACAGGCTGGAGGAGCCATAGAGCCAAACCCATAGGGGCCTCACATGCTGACTGCCCCCGCTGCTGGAGGGTCCATAGAGCCAACACCCCACCCAGGGGCCCCGCATGCTGATGCTCCCACAGCTGCTGGAGGGGCCATAGAGAAAACACCCCATCCAAGGGCCCCACATGCGGGACTGCACCCACAGTGCTGGAGGGCCCATAGAGACAACCCCACCATCCAGGGGCCCCCCCAAATGTGACTGCCCCCAAGTGCTGGGGGGCCCATGGGCCCAACCCCCACCACCCGGGGGGGACAAGGCTCCATTGAGGTCTGGGGATTGGGGGTCGGGGTAGCACTGGAAGTCTTGGCCCTTTGCTTTTCCCCAACCTTTTGGGGACATTTTGGGGGTCGCATTGTTTTGCCCTTTCCCCCGGGGCCCCTCACAGTGGGGGTTTAGCAGAGGTGCTGGACCCCGTCTGCTCGGGGTCCATACACAGTGGGGTTAGCAGAGGTGCGTGACATCCGTCGTCCGGGGGGCCCCATACACATTTTGGGTTTTTTTTTAAAACCATAAATTTTTATTGGTCATATTAAAGTAGTAAACAGAATACAGTATTGCCAGCCCACCTCCCAACCCATCTCCGATTCAGACAGTAAATATCCTTAAAATCACATAGCAATGCAATATTAAAAAACATTCAGTTTTTTGTCACAATAAACACTTGTACCTGGCTGTCGGACGGCCTCCTCCACACAAAATGCCATAGAACAGCCAGGAACCTCTACCCAACCCAGATCCCCACACCCCCTGCCTAAATAAGTTGGTGCAGCAAGACCAGAAGTACCAGCCTTTAGCCCCTATTTTATTATACTTAGTTTGGTACACAGTAGGGGTTGCGAGGTGCAAATGACATCCGTTCTTTTCTCCGGACCCCATACACGAGGGTTAGCAGAGGTGAGTGAATCCGTCGCTCCGGGGCTCCATAACGTAGGGGTTAGCAGAGGTGCAGTGACATCCGTTTTAATCGGGGCCCATCAAGTGGGGGTTGCAGAGGGGCGTGACATCCGTCTACTCTGGGGCCCCCCTCACGTAGGGTTAGCAGAGGTGCGTGAATCCGTTGCTCCGGGGGGCCCTACACAGTAGGATTAGCAGAGGTGCGTGAATCCCTCTATCCCGGGGCCCTACACGTGGGTTAGCAGAGGTGCAGGACTCCGTTACTCGGGGCCCCCCTACAATTTAGGGTTCGAGGTGCAGGAATCTGTCTACTCCGGGGGCCCCCCTACACAGTGGGTTAGAGAGGGGCGTGAATCCCTCTACTCGGGGCCCTATACACTGTAGGGTTAGCAGAGGTTTCAGTGACATCCATCTACTCTGGGGCCCCATACACAGTAGGGTTGCGATATGCACTGACTGTTATTGGGGCCCCCTACACAGTGGGGGTTTGCAGAGGTGCAGTGCAAAATTTTGCTCCGGGGGGCCCCTAACAGTAGGGTTTGCAGAGGGCAGTGCATCCTTGCTCCGGGGCCCTTTAAAAGTAGGGTTAGCAGAGGGGGCTTGGCATCCCTTGCTCCCCGGGGTCCATACACGTGGGGTTTGCAGAGGTCGGGGGACTCCGTCTGTCGGGGCCCATACCAGCAGGGTTAGCAGAGGTGAGTGACATCCCTTACTCTGGGGCCCCCTACACAGCAGGGTTTGCAGAGGTGCGGTGACATCCCTTTGCTCCAGGCTCATAACAGTAGAGTTAGCGATATGCACTGACTCCGTTTGCTCGGGGCCCCCTACACTTGGGTTAGCAGAGGTTTCAGTGACATCCGTCTACTTGGGGCCCCATACACAGTAGGGTTTTGCAGAGGTTTCAGTGACTCGTCTGCTCCGGGCCCTATACACAAATGGGTTTTGAGAGGTGCGTGACTCCATCTGCTCCAGGGCCCATACACGTAGGGTTTGAGAGGTGCAGTGACATCCGTTGCTGGGGCCCAAAAAGTGGGGGTTAGCAGAGGTGCAGTGACATCCATCGCTCCCCGGGGCCTCATACACAGCGGGTTGAGGGTGCAGGACATCCGTTGCTCCGGCTCCAACACGTAGGGTTTGCAGGGTGCGTGAAAAACGTCTGCTCCGGGGGGCCCCTACACAGTAGGGTTTTGCAGGGTGCGTGAATCCCTCTACTCCGGGGCCTATCACGTAGGGGGTTGCGAGTGCAGTGCATCTGTTGCTCCCGGGGCCCCCCTACACAGTAGTGTGCGTGCTGTCTGCAGTTTCCTCGTCTCTTATCCCCACTGCAGCCGCCAACAGATTACAAACTGAGCAGAAATAGCAGGACCCAAAAGCTAATAATCACCCTAAGAGGGATATGTGTGCAGACAGCCTATCGCACCTTATATAACTACCAAGGCAGCGCACCATGGGACTTTCTTCAAGAGCGCTGGTCACAATAATGTGACTGGACTGTGTATATGGCAGGGAAATCACATCCTGCCCATACCAAGGTCCAATAGAGGTAAAGCACATAAAAAGTGTTCCCCTCCTTACTGTGTCTGTGGTTCGGCTTGATGCCATTACCTGGTTTCTGTTGCCGCCGCCGCCCCCTGATCAGAGGTGTAATTTTCCCCCTCGGTTCCTCCCCGTAGGTGTCGTCACCCTGAATCCGGCCGAGAAGCACAGACATCTCATCAACTTCCCAAAAGCTGCAAGTGCTAAACAGGACCGACCCCTGGACCCAGGGCCCTCGGGCTCCAGCAGAGGGGGTACGTCCTCAGAGCCGCCTTGTCTGACCGGGGGTACGTCCTCAGAGCCGCCTTGTCTGACCGGGGGTACGTCCTCAGAGCCGCCTTGTCTGACCGGGGCCGGGGGTACGTCCTCAGAGCCGCCTTGTCTGACCGGGCCGGTGGTGGCTCCTCAGAGCCGCCTTGTCTGACCGGGGCTGGGGGTACGTCCTCAGAGCCGCCTTGTCTGACGGGGCCGGGGGTACGTCCTCAGAGCCGCCTTGTCGGGCCGGGGGTACGTCCTCAGAGCCGCCTTGTCTGACCGGGGCCGGGGGTACGTCCTCAGAGCCACCGTGTATGACCGGGGCGTGGGGAACGTCCTCTGCGCCGCCTTGTCTGACCGGGGGTACGTCCTCTGAGCCGCCGGGTCTGACAGGGGCCGGGGGTACGTCCTCGGAGCCGCCTTGTCTGACCGGGGCCGGAGGTACATCCTCAGAGCCCCTTGTCTGACCGGGGCCGGGGGTAGTTCCTCAGGTCGCCTTGTCTGACCGGGGCCGGGGGTACGTCCTCAGAGCCGCCTTGTCTGACCGGGGGTGGTGGCTCCTCAGAGCCGCCTTGTCTGACCGGGGCTGGGGGTACGTCCTCAGAGCCGCCTTGTCTGACGGGGCCGGGGGTAGGCTCAGAGCGCCTTGTCTGACCGGGGCCGGGGGTAGTTCCTCAGAGCCGCCTTGTCTGACCGGGGCCGGGGGTAGGTCCTCAGAGCCGCCTTGTCTGACCGGGGCCGGGGGTAGGTCCTCAGAGCCGCCTTGTCTGACCGGGGCGGGGGTACGTCCTCAGAGCCGCCTTGTCTGACCGGGGCCGGGGTCGTCCTCGACCGCCTTGTCTGACCGGGCCGGGGTACGTCCTCGACCCCTTGTCGGGCCGGGGGGGTTCCTCAGAGCGCCCTTTTTGACCGGGGGGGGGGGGGTCCTCAGAGCCCCTTGTCGGGGCCGGGGGGGTTTCAAAACCCCCCTTGTCTGACCCGGGGCCCCGGGGGAGTCCCCAGGGCCGCCTTGTTGACCGGGGCCGGGGGGAGTCCCCAGAGCCGCCTTGTCTGACCCCGGGGGGATCCCCAGGCCGCCTTGTTGACCGGGGGCCCCGGGGGACGTCCCCAGAGCCGCCTTT
>JAODAL010057577.1:0-22595 GCA_025379985.1 Phyllomedusa bahiana
GTTCGTCGTGCTGCGGGGGCATCCCCTCTACGGGAGAACATGTCTGAAGATCCTGAACGGTCTTACTAGAGCAGCCACACTCTTGGTCAGTTCCTGTACTTGTAGCCGTAAGTCTGCAGAAGGGTCATCAGCTTGAGCCTGGGAGTACTGTATGACAGGCACTTGGGATGAGGGCACAGCCTTCTGGTGGTGCATGACGGCCGGGTGTCTAACTGACTCACTGCAGACATCAGTGGATTCTCTCAATATTCGGATTGATCTGTCTTTGAATTGAGCAAAGTCCATATCAGGGTTCTGCAGGGACATCATGCGCAGCTGTGCCTTATTGGACTCAGACAAGAGGCCCTCAATAAACTGTTCTTTTAGCATTTTGTTTTCATCTTGCACACTGTCTGGGTCAACTTGCTTAATAACCTGCAAGGCCTCCTGCAAATTAAGGGCATAGTCTCTAACAGTGTCCCGTGGTCTCTGCCTGCAACTGAAAAATCCAATTTTTATTTCTGAAGTAGTACGGGTGTCAAAAGTACCTCTGAGCTTGGCGAAGATGTCCTCTACAGCCTTTTTATCAGTGGCTGGCCAAGATTTCACTTCCCTTTGGGCCGCACCACCAAGCTGACTCATCAGTCTGGTGAATTTCTGCTACTCAGACATAGGGTATACTCACTGGCAAATTAATCTCAAAAATATCAGGGTACTAAAAAACCCCAATAAAACTACAACTTTTAACAGATAACAATTAAAATCCAAAATAACCCCTATTGTAGATAATATCTAAATTGATGCACACAAATTAATATATTCACACAGGGCGGTACAGTTAGGAAGAGTAGCAATAATATTCAAAAAGGCTTGGAATACAGTTCAGATACAACTCCAATTACATAGATAAGTCGCATAGGGTAAAGAATTGCTCAACCAAAAGCCCAGATAAACACTCACCCTGCACCAACCCTATATTGTCCCTTATAATAGGTGCTTATGGGGTCATCGCCCTGATGAGGGCGGCCCCTACAAAAAGAAGGCTGACCCTAACAGTCCCCCTATTATTCCCTATTCAGGGCAAAAAATACTCATCTGGTCCCAGCGGCAAAGTAAATCCCAGCAAGGGCCAAATAAATCTCCCGACGCGTTTCCCCTATCGGTAAGGTTCGTCAGGGGAGCATAGTATGATACATTAGCAGATGTTACGCCATGATGGAGCGTCCTAAGAATGGAATAAAGGCCTCCTTAAATACACCCACTCATAAGTTATATGCATACAACTCCTACCTATCACCTGGGTACTTAGACAAGCATGTAACCACCATATTATTGCCGGCGTCCCGGCAACCAAAGAGCGCATGCGCACTTGCACGCCACTTCCGGTGCCCACACAACTCCGCACCACAACATTCTAGTGCGCATGCGTGCATACACGCAAGTTCCGGTATGACGTGCATAGATTCTCACATCGGCACCGCCTCTTGTGTCCACACAGATCTTGGTAAAGTCTGTAAGTCCAAATGGATTAAATGAGTCATTACAATTTGGATGTTTTTTATAAAGTTTTTTGCTGTCTGTTTGCTGACTGATTTTGATTCTTGCCATAAGCGATTGGAGATATTGGACCTGAGTTAGGTCTTTACTCCAGTAATTTATCTTTTTCAATTAATTGGGGAATTTTTTGCCCTGAATAGGGAATAATAGGGGGACTGTTAGGGTCAGCCTTCTTTTGGTAGGGGCCGCCCTCATCAGGGCGATGACCCCATAAGCACCTATTATAAGGGACAATATAGGGTTGGTGCAGGATGAGTGTTTATATGGGCTTTTGGTTTAGAAATTCTTTACCCTATGCGACTTATCTATGTATGACACATTAAGCTCTATATAATGCGACAAACTTTGTATGGGCAGAGTGCAATGAGACGAACTTTGAGAGAAGTTTTGGCGCATAAGCTTATTAAAGCGGCAAAAAAATTTCAACGTTATTTTCACTTTCTATTTTTTTAGAACTGGATGTCGGGGCCCAATTTTAAAAAAAAATACCCTTCGAATTCATACATGTCGCCCAGATTGATTAAAGGGGTTTTCTTATCTGACTGTTTCACAAAGCCTGCTCGTTACAGCCACTCAGGCTTCCCCTTTTGGTTTTAGGCTTGAGCTTTCACATTTTTGGGTCCCCCCTTTCCTGTTTTTGTGTGGGTGGTTTCAGCTTTAGGCCCCACTTCTGTACGAGTAGGCAGTTTTACAACTTCAGGCTCTCACTTTCTGTTCAGGCTGGGGGCAGTTCTACAGCATCAGGCTCCCACTTCCTGTTCACACTGTGGGTGGTTCTACAACTTCAGGCTCCAACTACCTGTTCAGGCTGTGGGTGGTTCTACAACTTCAGTCTCTCCCTACCTGTTCAGGCTGTGGGTGGTTCTACAGCTTCAGGCTCCAACTTCCTATTCAGGCTGTGGACGATTCTACAGCTTTAGGTTCCCACTTTCTGTTCAGGCTGTGAGCGGTTCTGCAGCAATGACTGACATTTCAGCTCTGCTATTCCTAGCCGAGCCTGTTAAAAGGCATTGCTGATGGAGGGATTTAAACAGTAGGACACAAGGCTATAGAGCTCTAAAGGGTTAACCTTTGTTAGTGAGAAAGATAAACAAGCTCCTGTGCTGCTGATAAGACACAGCAGGTCACCAACTTGGCCACTGCTCAATCAGAGAGAAGTGGTCGGTAACCTAAAAAAGCTTCTGTACACAAGCAGGAGATAATAACTGCTCTAACTCTAAAGAAATGCAAAATTAGAACAGCAATGTATTCAGTATCAGTGTGGAGAGAACTCCCTTAAAGGGGTTTTGCCACCATGTAATGTTGACGTGGGAACCTCCAAAATGGGTATTTAATCACTTTTCTAAATATATGTGATTAAAAAAAGTGAAAACTCTGAGAGCTACAGCATTTCTCAATCCCCCTTAGTTACCTGAAAGCTTCCACTAGACACGACCCAGGAGCTGACAGGCTGCGCTTGCGTGAATCACTTCTTATCTGATGACAGGCAAAATGAATGGTCTTTTAAGGCACCGGGTACCAATATGTTTTCTTTTGTATACAGAATAACGAGCTGTAGTGTTATTAGATCCCTGCTTTATCTGATGAAGAAGCTTTCAAGCTGCTGTGTAGAATAGGTGTTCTCTTTTGTATACAGAATTCACAAGTTATAGTTTGATTATTTGAGTGAACATGTCACAGGATCCGTTATGCAGGCTCTGTGCTCTTGCTGTGTGTGTCTGTGTGCGTGTCTGTCAGCTCCGTGATTTGTTTACATTACATTAGCTTCTTAGCAGATAAGGTTTCTCCTGACAGTGCAGTGTATGAGCCTGTGTCTTGCTGTATTGAATCCACTCTTGTACTGTTTATTAGTTCACTTAAGTATTGAGACGCTCCCCTTGGATTCCTCACTCCCCCCACCCCTCTCCCTCTCTCCCCAGCAGCTTCATGACTCAGCGTGATTTGTTGACATTCTGCCTGGGCTAAGCTGAAAGGTAAGAATCTCTGTCTCTCGGCAAATCCCCTTTAAGTATCTTGCAAATTAAGTGTTATTTTGCAAAACAGAAAATTGTCCACCGTCACAGAACATTATTACCACTGAGCTGCAATGATTGACAGTACAGCCCAATTTTCCATTCAGGATCCATTCTGTTCTGCTCCCGTACTCCCAGGGGGGTATCCACTGTCTCCGTCACTCCGCTCACCTACTCATGCAGAAATTAAACATAATTACTTTCTTCACGCTAAATTAATCTCTCTTTTTTAACGGAGAATTTGTAACAGAGAAATTACATTTGCAGCTATAGACCATTTCCTCGCCTGCCTGTTCTTACTGATGTATTCGAGATAATGCAACTTGTCACTCATTAAATAATGGGCGACGCGGCGCACCAGATGTGCTCTTAATACAGCAAAAGCAATAAAGCAAACTGTTATAGCTGATTACTACTGACTATGGACGGCTTGTTAGTGTTTTTAAGAGTTTTAGGATCTGAGAACCTATTGATCATCTGGGATTTTTGAGCATTGTAGCATAGGTTATTACTATAAGTAACATGAAGGCTCTAGTGTATGTGTTGATATGCTTTGTATTGTCTACTAGCAGAATTACCCGCCTTCATACAGGTCTATCTCATTTAACTGTATGTTTGTACATGTACTTAAAAACTCTGTTGTTGGTCAGACGGGAGATGGTTTTGTATCTGCTGTGGAGCCTCTGCTATTCACCTCTGCAATGAGACTGCCATCATGCCTCACTCGGCTGGGGAGTCTCTGCTGCTCATCTGTCTCACTCTGCTGGGCAGTCTCTGCTGCTCATCTGTCTCATTCTGCTGGGGAGTCTCTGTTGCTCATCTGTCTCACGCTGCAGGGCAGTCTCTACTGCTCATCTTTCTCCCTCTGCTGGGGAGTCTCTGCTGGTCATCTTTCTCCCTCTGCTGGGGAGTCTCTGCTGCTCATCTGTCTCCCTCTGCTGGAGAGTCTCTGCTGCTCATCTGTCTCACTCTGCTGGGAGTCTCTTCTGCTCATCTGTCTCACTCTGCTGGGGAGTCTCTGTTGCTCATCTGTCTCACTTTGCTGGGAAGTCTCTGCTGCACATCTGTCTCATGCTGCAAGGGAGTCTCTGCTGCTCATCTTTCTCACTGTGCTGGGGAGTCTCTGCTGCTCATCTGCCTAACTCTGTGGGTGAGTCTTTGCTGCTCATCTTTCTCACTGTGCTGGGGAGTCTCTGCTGATCATCTGCCTAACTCTGTGGGGGAGTCTCTGCTGCTCACCTTTCTCACTGTGCTGGGGAGTCTCTGCTGCTCATCTGTCTCACTCTGCTGGGGAGTCTCTGCTGCTCATCTATCTCACTCTGCTGGGGAGTCTCTGCTGCTCATCTGTTTCACTCTGCTGGGAAGTCTCTGCTGCTCATCTGTTTCACTCTGCTGCTCATCTGTCTCACTCTGCTGGGGAGTCTCTGCTGCTCATCTGTCTCACTCTGCTGGGGAGTCTCTGCTGCTCACCTGTCTCACTCTGCTGGGGAGTCTCTGCTGCTCATCTGTCTCACTCTGCTGGGGAGTCTCTGCTGCTCATCTGTCTCACTCTGCTGGGGAGTCTCTGCTGCTCATCTGTCTCACTCTGCTGGGGAGTCTCTGCTGCTCATCTGTCTCACTCTGCTGGGGTGTCTCTGCTGCTCATCTGTCTCTGCTGGGGAGTCTCTGCTGCTCATCTGTCTCACTCTGCTGGGGAGTCTCTGCTGCTCATCTGTCTCACTCTGCTAGGGGTGTCTCTGCTGCTCATCTGTCTCTGCTGGGGAGTCTCTGCTGTTCATCTGTCTCACGCTGCTGGGGAGTCTTTGGTGCTCATCTGTCTTACTCTGCTAAGGGTTCTTTGCTGCTCATTTGTATCACTCTGCTGGGGAAGTCTCTGCTGCTCACTGTTGGCTGTGATGCATCTGGTCTTTCTGGAGACAGGTTTGGGTCTGTTGAGTAGTCTCTGCTGCTTGCCTGTCTTGCTGAGATGGCAGTAATGCTGGAGAGTTTCTGGGACCCGCACCTATCAGACATTGATGGCATATTATTATTGCTTCAATGTCTAAAATGAGAAAACCCCCTTTCATTGCCTATGTCAGTTTCAGGATGTTAGGGTCCAGGCCATTTTGGTGCCACTTTTTTTTAAATTGGGGAAATTTTACAGTGTTTCCCAAAGGACAAAATAGGCTCAGGTGATCTGATGTCCCACCCCTATCATAAATTGATGGAATATCCTATTGATATCTATGGTGGGAATACCCCTTTAAGAGAATCCAAGGCTTTTAAATAAGTTGGTAACCAAACAAAACGTAATATTAGATACTACCCAGCACCGCCCAAAAGAATGCATTAAAAGATACTGGACCCGGAACAGAATATAGAACACAATCTCTCATGCATTGACACAGAACTTGACCTAACACGACAGGACACATTAACATACTGGAAATTGGACACAAGACAAAGATGCAAATGAACAGAGCTCATCTATCAACAGCCCAAACCAAGAGCTTTTATAGGTAGTCTGTGAATTAGTCAATTAACTCAACGAACCAAGGCTGTGCAGCATGCTCAGCTGATATGCAAAGAACACGAGGTGTTGTTGTGCAACCACTCCAAGTATTCCTTGCTAATCCGTTGGTTGTAACATTGTGGAGGTGAAATCCTCTTATATGTATACCCCCCCAAAAAAATTTTTTTCCAAAATTTTACAAATCTTTTTTCAAAATTTTCCATGAAGCTTCATTAAAATGGCATCAATTCATATATCTTGACGGTTTTCGGCTTCCATGAGCCTTTATCAGAAAGATCGCTTAATATATGGTTCAAAATGTAATTAGGCGCATTATTCCTCAGTGTATTGCTGATCACAGCTCAAAGTCCCGGGAGGAACAACAAAAGTTCGTGGTGGACAACCCCTCGTAAAGATCTTGGTGCAGATACCCCCGGGAAACCCTTCAAAGGCCTCAACAAGTTAAAGCATGAGGGTGAAATACACAACAGTATACAGGTGGTTGTACAGCTTCGGGGTCAGCATGTATATAGGTTTTGTGTATAAGGGAGCAAACAAACACCCCCCTTCCCAACCCCCCGATTAGGGCTCCCTTTGACTTTTAAATTTGGGTGTATCCCCCAAACGGGGGAGCGAAGAGCCGGGGTGGTCCCGTGATTCAAAGGGCTTTTTTAGTATATCTCATGAAATTGTGAATGTCCTCCAGCTCCCTTTTTGTAAAAATTCTATACTTTATTTTTTATAGTTTAAAATTCCATAACAAAAGTCATAAACGCCTACGCGTTTTGGGTTTTGCACCCCCCCATTTTATGGCCTGAGAAGGGTGCTAACCGAAACGCTAGCTTTTTTAGAGTTTTTTTTATGGAATTTTAAATTTTTAAATAAAATATAGAATTTTTACAAGAAGGGGTGGAGGACATTCACAATTTCAGAGGTATATAGAGGAGCACCCATAACATAAAATATTTTTCAATAGTTAACGCTAACAGAATGGGTTTTACGTGTTTTTGCGGTCCAGTTTCACCAGGTTTTTTTTCCCTTTTGGTGGGAATAAAAGGGAAAAACATTGTATTCCCTGGTTTTTTTCAATGGGGTCAATTTGTACAAATGTTTGGAAGCGGTCGCTGGCTGACACCAGACGCTTTGCCACAGAAATACTTCACACCTCATTGCTTTGTGGTTCGTTGAGTGTTTACCCCTCTTCTACCAAATGCTTTGATGTTGGACTGAGAATGGTGAGTGTCAGTGCGAAAAAATGCTTGTTTAGCCCCAAAATGGAAAACAAAGTAGCAGTCAAATAAAGATTTTTAATAGAAAAAACTGAACCTCGTACGTGAACAACTTGCTGAGCCCATAGAGTTACAGAGGAAAGAATATGACTCATATGGTGAGATCTGGGCTATTCTAGTTAAGGTAAGTTAATTAATCTTGTAAAAGTTAAAATATGCTTATACTGGGGCATAAAGGGAAAAATTCCATCGAAAAAGTCCTCGTTAAAAAACCA
The DNA here is from genome assembly GCA_025379985.1 of Phyllomedusa bahiana. NCBI lineage: Eukaryota > Metazoa > Chordata > Amphibia > Anura > Hylidae > Phyllomedusa > Phyllomedusa bahiana. The sequence continues at coordinate 7,544 of JAODAL010057577.1, forward strand.
AAATTCCAGGAAAACAATTATTTTTAGAATTTTTGGCAGTATTTTTTTTTGGGGGGGGGGGGCGTCATATGCATTTAATATAACATGTTGTCCCTTTTCTAGCTATGATAGCAAAGAGATAAAACTCCTGATTGTGGGGGGAGGGGGGGCAGACTCATCTCACTTTGCCGAAGTTGCTGCTTATCTCTATGTCGTCTCGTTACACATAGTAGGTAATGACAATAATTGCTCTTTAAAGGGGTTTTGCCACGAAGTAAAATTGACGTGGGAAGCTTGCAAATGAAATAACAAACATTTTTCACCCTTTTTATTTTTTAAAAAAATTTGCACCTTTTTTTTTTTTAGGCCCTTTAATGATCCCTTGTTTTCAGTCGTTCCCCGGGATAAACCAGGGTGAGAGTCCCCAGTCCTGGTCGCACATGCTCAGACATCACTTTTCCTCTCTGGCCAGCTACTAAGTGTTCAAACCCCAGTTCTGTCATTCTACTCCCGTCCTCTGTACTCCTTAGTAATTAGTAAACTGTGCAAATAAATAAAAAAGGAAACCTTAATCAGGTCTGTGCATTGATAAAAAAAAAACCAACACTAGGTTTGGTTCCTTGCAGGGATTTTGATCCTAGGAACCCTTGTGATCTGAGGCAAAAACTTTACTCTCAGCTACTACAATGCTTTACATAAACAGACCATTCTGGGACTAGAAAGTAGGAAAAGGCCTGTGATGTCATCCTGCTGTCCAAATGATATGCAATTCAAACTAATCACACACGCCCCCTTCTGAACTCACAGAGCTGAAGAGGCAAGAGGATGAAATGAGATTGTGGCAAAACCCCTTCAAGGGCATGTCCATAAGGCATATGTAAATCGTCAGTCGGATTCTGTTTAAGAATCCGGACGGTATTTTATCATCAATCAATGAAAAAAGGGTTTTTTTGTTTGGGGACAGTTCTGTTCGCAGTTTGCAGTTTCGCCCATACCCCATAACCATTGAATTGCACACATTCCGCCCGGAAGATTGTGCATGCTCCAAGTTCTTCTGAACGCTGGAGGCTGAAAATTGGTTCAGTATAGACTGCGGTGCGGATTTTCTTTTAAAGTCTATGGGGATGGTTTCTTGTCAGTTTTCAGACGGTTTCCAAATTTGCAAACTGTCTGAAAATCTGACCAATAAACCCCTGCCGTATAGACAGACCCTTATTATCTTGACAGGGATAGATGATATTAGACTAGATCGCGGCAATGACAAGAGCAATACATGAAAGGATAATGGGGTAATCTTTCAAATTAAGTTGCATATTGCTTGTCAATAGCTAAAAAAAATGTGATGTTAGGGTCCCTTCAAGACTAAATACATTTTACAGGGAAATCTGCAGCACCAAATTGTGATTGCTGGTGCAGAATTTATTTTTTTTTTCATAAAAAAAAAAAAAAATCGGATATCTAAAATCTACAATTTTGCATTATTTGCAGATTTTGTTGTGGATTTTGACTACTGTCTTTAAGCCAATGCAGAAAATCTGCCTCAAATCCAAAATCAGTGACAGAAATTGACGTGCCATGGGTTTAAAAATCAGCATTGCAGGTGGAAAATTTATATTTGAACTTTAAAGATCTAAAGGGGTTGTCTCACTACAAGATTGCTTTTTTTTATGTAAAGATCATGCCAATAAACAATTCACATTGCAATATATGGTCCATTAACAGTGTCCTACCTATTCACGTAGTAAATATCCCCTCAGTGTATGTTCTGCATCAGCTTACCTCAGGTCCTATAGGCTACAGACCTGTTATGATCTCTCCTGATAAGTTGGCCTGCCAAGCACTGTTTGCTCATAGCTACAGACCTTTTGATCCTCTCCTGATAGGCTGCCACCACTGGTTACTATAGCTGCCATAACCTGTTTATCTCTCCTGATAGGCTGCCGATGCACTGTTTGCCCTATAGCTATCAAGACCTTTTTAGATCTCTAACTGATAGCCTGACCATCGCTGGTCGCTATAGCTACAGACCAGAGGCGTAACTTGAAGCGTCGGGGCCCTAGTGCAAAAAGTGAAATGGGCCCCCCAGCTACATGTGCTGTTTACAATGCTGGTATCTCCTTATGTGGAAGAGGGCTTTTTTGGGCACCCTCTAAGCTGCAGGGCCCGTAGCGAACTTTTGGCCTTTTGACCCCCCATACATCTGCCACCCCCGTATAGCTAACGCCTCTTGCTACGACACTGTTTGATATCTCTCCCTGATAGGCCTGCAGCACTGGTTTCTTATAGCTACAGACCTGTTTGATCTCTCCTGATAGGCGGCCAGCACCGTTGCTATAGCTACAGACTTGTTCAATCTCTCATTGACAGCGCCAGGCCACTGGTTGCTATAGCTACAGTACCTGGCTTCTGTCTGCAGCCTAGTGGAAGCCATAAACAGGCCCCTGAATTCAAAAGAAAACCAAGAAACAGGACTGAGGTAAGATGAATCGGTGTAGTGAGACAACCCCTTTAAAGCTGCTCTCCTCAAGCAATTCTGACAACGTCTTACTTCCCAAAGCAACAAAACATTCCCTGTTGGTTTTCCCCTTGGTTTGGATCCTACAGATTTCAACATGAAAAATGGGAAAAGTATTATTGGGGTTTTTTTCTCCCCTTTTCTGGTTAAAATGCACCAAAAAAAAATGTTTTTTGGGCATTGTTCTAAACTCGACACTTTTAACCCACCAACTGGGGGGGGGGGGGGGGTTCTGGGGCGCCGCACCACACTGTAATTTGACACAATATGAACAGTGGGCAAACTGGGTACTTATCCTCGGAAAGGCAGACTTTTCCCAAGGGGTTGCCGGGCCTGAGGAGTCGCGTGGAGCTGGATTTGCTGTTAGGGCAAAAAATGTCCAAATTTCTCAACTTCCACCATCAATAATAAAAAGGTTTTCTGAAAATTATAAAACTGTAAAAAAATTATTTTATTTACTTTTAATAAAAAATTTTATCAATAAATTAATATAAAAATAATAAATTTTCCCCAAAAATATACAAATATCTCCTATAAAATGTATTTAAAATAAAAAAAATCTAAAAATAATTTTATATTAAATAAAACCCCGTTTTTAATTTGTAATTTTTACTACATTAAATGTGAAATGTTTTTTTGCTCTCTGCCTTTATTCAAATACAGCAAGACGACAGCACAGGGTTTTTTGGGGGACCTGGGTCCTCCAAGCAGGGCAGTCCCCCAAATTTTTTTATCCTGACTGTTATTTTAATACTTCCCCCTTATTTCCAGCCTACAGGGCCTTTTTTCAGTTTGGGCATTAAAAATGCGCCTCGTTCCGTAATGGGCCCAAACACAGGGGCGAGGGGCGGGGAAATTTACACACCATTTAAATAGAAAAAAAAATCCCCCTTTTAACATTAGAACCCTTATACACTAAAAAAAAAGATGAGAAAAAAAACTTCGATGCCCAGTTCCATATATTTTCCCAAGTGTTTATCCGGGTTTTTCTAATGGTTTTGGAAAACTTTTAAAAATGTTTGCCCGGATTTCGAGTCTGGGGTGCTTTCCCCCCAAAAGGGCCCCCCCCGTCCACAGTTGTTTGTGGATTTCACCCAACCATTCAAACCCTGAAGCCAAACACAACCCCCGAACGCCCCAATTTTTTCTCATTCTAAAAACCCCTTATCCCGTCACCGTCGCAGCCAGTTTTGACCTTCCTGACAAAGCCTCAATTTTCAAATCGACATTGGGCGTTTTTTTGGGGAATAACTTTTTAATACTTTTTCTTTTGATACCAAGAATATTTCCGTGACAAATTGCTTTAACCCTTAACCCCAGACCTGAAAATAGTTTTGACCAAAAAAATTTTTTTAGTTTTTGCTTTTTATTCGGATAAGTTGTACTTTTTGGGGGGAAAAGTTTAAGTTTATTTTAAAAAAAATTGCAGAATTTTTTTTTTGGTTTTTTTAAATTTTTTTTTACCCGTTTCATTTTGAAAAAACTTGTTAGAATTTAATTCTACAGGATTACGGTCATTGGAACCTAATATGTTAGTTTTTTTTTGTGTGTAATTTATACACAATTTTTTTTTATTAAATATTTTTTTTTATTTTTTTTATTTTTTTTTTTTTTTTTTTACTTTTTTTTTTTTTTTTAATCCCCCCGAAGGGAAATGTTTTTAAAACCTTTTTTTTTTTTTTTTTTTTTCACTTGTAATTTTTTAGCATATTCAAATCTAATACATTATAATCGTTCATCTGACACGGAGTTTTCAGGCAGCCACATCTGCCCTGATCACTGCTTGTTTACACAGACAGTTGGGGCCATCTAGGTCCCCCCGGGGGTGACGTGGGAGCGTTCCCCGGCTCTGTTTGGGTACCCGGGGGCCGATCACCCACAGAGCAGGGGAACCCTTTGATTGCGCTGCGGTAATGCACCGCCCAACAAAGGTTAAAGCACCGGGTTGGGGGGTTTCCCCGCACTCCGGTGCTCGCAGGGCTTTTGGCCGGGGACGGGTGTAAAAACTCCTTTAAAAGCTCGTGAGACGAACGACCCCAAAAACCGAGTCAAAAGTCAGGGGCGGCCTTAAGGGTTTAATTTTAGAAAAAATTGGTCCAGGGAATCCTGTTTTTTTGTGAAAAAAACCAAATGCTGTAAAAATTTAAAAAAAATTTGCCATTTTCAAACATCAAAAAGTCCGTGTAAGAAAGTATTATTCCACAAAAAAGATCATTACAGCATCTGCATATGTTACTTTTTTTAAATGTTTTTTATTTTTTTGATAAGGGCTTAGAAATTTAGTACTTTTTAGTAGCATTTTAAAAGAACTTTTTAAACACAGTTTTTTTTTTTAGGGACCAGTCCAGTTCGATTTACTTTGGGGGGACTGTATGTTCATACCCCCAAAATGACTCTTGAAAGAAATGCCCCTATTAAAGAAAAAAAAACAGCTTTTAGGAATTTTTTTTAACCCTTTGAGGGTTTCACAAAAATTAATTTCCTAACGACCCCCAAATTTCGTCTTTTACATCGCGCAGACATGGGGTTTGCGGCTCGGGGACCGACTGCGCTAGATCGGGCTGTACCCACAGCCCTGATCCCAGCACCCCCCTGCAAGACTGTGGGGAGCGGGGAAACCCTCTCTCCCCGGTTTTTTAACCCTTTATTGCGGCGGATCGTCATTTAAAAGGTTTCCCTGCCCTTTTCGGGTGATCGGGAAAAACCCGTGACCCACAGAGCCCGGGAAGGGTGCACATTCCCCGGGGACCAAAGGTAGCCCCAGGGTTTTTCTGTGTAACAACCCAGGATGGGGGCGGACTGTGTGCTGCCCTGATCACTGCCTTGTCAGACCGACCAGTTTAAAAGTATTAGATAGAATGAATTCTAAAAAATTTTATAAGTGTAAAAAAAAAAAAAAAAAAAATTAAAACAGTTCTCAATTAAGGTAATTTAAAAAAAAAAAAGTAAAAAAACATAAGTGAAAAAAAAAAAGAATAAAACAAAAATAATAAAAAAAAAAAAAATTTTAATAAAAAAAATTTGTGCATACATTACCACACAAAAAAAACTACACATATTAGGTTCCACACGACCGAAATAACCTTAGAATTAATTAACAAGTTTTTTAGGGTTTGAAAGGGGAAAGGTGTAAAAAAAAAATGTAAAAAAACAAAAAAAATGTTGCTATTATAAGTGAACTTATAATAGTTCCCCAATAAGTACAACTCGTCTCGAATAAAACGGGCCCCAACAACTGCGCATTGAAAAAAAAAAAAAGTTCAAGTTGAAAAGCAAGGAGCAAAAACAAAAAAAAATGGCTGGCATTAAGTACTTTTCAGGCGCTTGGCTTAAGGGGTTAAAGCAAAGTGGAGGTGAAATTTTATTTTTTTTGCAGATTTTCAGTTTTTATCCATTTTTCACAGGAATACAATAGATGTGACAAGGAAAATTAAACTCAACATTAATCCCTTAATTACAACATTTTTAGAATTTCCATATGTGGCCCCCGGCATATTTGGCATGTTTGTTTTACGCTGTGTCGGTGATAAATGATACCCCAATTTTATATTTTTGTTTAATGTTGTATAACGTGTTCTTATTGTGTATAATAATATTTATTCATTGATTTCTTCTAACAGTCTTACCTTTTTTTCCCATATACGGGGCTGTGTAAAGTTTTTTTTTTTTGCGGGTTTAAAATGATTTTTTTCTTTGGTCCCCCATATTGGCATTTATATGACTTTTTATCGCTTTTTATTCCATTTTCTGTGCAGCAGGATGAACAAAAAACGTAATTCTGTCATTTTTTTTTATTTTTAAACATCGGGTTCCCCCTTGATCATACAACCCCACTATGATCCCCCCAAAATCCCATGACGTACCCATATCTCAACCCCGCAAAAAAACCCTTTTCCCCCCTTTCTGTTAGGCTTGGGGAGTTTTTTCAGCTTCAGGCTCCCCCTCCCGGGGGGTTTGGGGGGTTCAAGCTTTGTCCCCCCTTTTTGTTCAGGTGTGGGGGTTAAAGCTTCAAGTCCCCTTCCGTTCGGGGGCGGTTCTACAACTTTAGGCCCCCTTCCTTTAGGCGTGGCGGTTCTAAAACTTCAGGTCCCCTTTGTTCAAGGGTGTGGGTTTTACACTTTTGGGTTCCCCTTCCTGTTCAGGCTTGGGGGGGTTTACAGCTTTAGGTTTTTACTTCCTGTTCAGGTTGTGGGGGTTTTACTTCAGGCTCCACTTTCCGTTAGGCTTTTGGGTGGTTCTACGCTTTTAAAACTTCCTTCCCGTTCAGGGGTCTGAGTGGTTTTTTTACTTCAGGCTCCCACTTTCTGCTCAGGCTGGGGGCGGTTCTACAGCAGGAACCAACATTTCAGCTCTGCAGAATGTAAGCCCCCTTTCCCCCATTTCAACAAAGAAAACAATTGATTGAGGGAATGCATGGGACCAGCGAAACCCCTCTTTTGTCTTTGAATGTGTGACTCATAAAGGGCTAATTAAGCGCCATTGCGGCTGTTGGGTCTGCCTCTTCCCCTTTCAGTTATGGCAGTTATGTTACCGTTTCACCGCAGTCACATGCAAGTAAAGGGCGGCGGCAGTTTTTGCATGAGGAGCAGGTGGAATAAGCTCCACTTTGATTGGTGGACAGTGGGGCCTTATTGATTATTGGGGAATAATTTAGATATTGTTTGTGTGTTGCCAGGACTCTGTGTTTAGGATGCCCATAATAAATACCGCAGCCCTTATTATCTAAATTGAGTGTGTTGTCTTTATTCATATAACGGGAGAGTGGTTGCTCTTTTATCCATACAATAAACATCAGGACACAAGTCTACAGAGCTCTAAAGGGTTAAAGTTTGTCAGAAAGAAAGATAAACAAGCTCCTGTGCTGCTGATAAGACACAGCAGGGACTAAGGTCACCAATCCGGGGACTGCTAGGTGTTTGGTAACTAGAGCAAGTTGGAGATAAGAACTGCTCTAACTCTGAAGGGAAGAAAAATCAGAACAGCAATGTATTTGTTAATAGTCTTTATTTACCTTTGCCTACATGTTTAAAGCTAATGAATGTCATGGGGATACCCCTTTAAGACTAACTTAAAGGGGTTTTGCCAAGAAGTGAGTTCCTCACCTAACAGGCTGATACTCCCCTCTTGAGGCTTGAAAAAAGGGGCGTTGTGTTTCAGTGTTTAAAAAAACAAGTACCTCCTCTGTGATGTCATCGCTCCACCTCCCATGCACGTTCCTGATACTCAGTCTCTGTATTTGTGCAAATATTGTTTGGCTAATCCACAGGGGATAACTGTATTGTGCACAAGCTATATGCATTTTATTTTTTCACTTTTTCTGTCCAGGAGAGAAATAAGCTTTAGCAGGCAGCCATCTTTCATTCCGGCTGCAGAGGGAGAGGGAGGGGGTGAGCAGGGAGCATCTGCATGTTTACTAAGATAATTACATTACAAACAGTGGATTCTCTATACAAAAGGCAAAGCATCTTTCTCCCTAGTCCCTTCAAAGCTCATTCATGTTCCCTGCCGTCAGATAAGAAATGCAAACAACGCAAGCGCGGTCAGATCAGCTCCTGGTCATGTCTAATGTAAACGGTCAGGAAACTAAGGGCATCTTAGTCAGGCTGTAGATCTCACAGGCTTCACTTTTTATAATCACATATATTTAGAAAAGTGATTAAATACCCATTTTGGAGGATCCCACGTCAACATTAGATCGTGGCAAAACCCCTTTAAGACTAAACAGGGACCTACTAAAGGGATGGAGGTGACAAAGCGCCATGTTAAACTCACTGGCAATGGGGCTAAATACACAGAAGTCTGTGCAAGAGGGACATGTGGGATGGAGCAAAGGGCTCAGCAATCATATCCTCCCCCAAAGCCTCTATCACCCTGCGTCTGGCAGTGTCTGTTATAGTCAATGGACAGTAACTCCCAAAAGTGAATACACCCCTCATATTTGTGTCAGTATTGTATTATATGTGCCCTCAAAATAACTCAGCACAGCCATCAAGGTCTGAACCGCTGGCCACAAAAGTGAGTACACCCCTACGTGACAACAAAAGTGAGTACACCCCTACGTGATAACACAAGTGAGTACACCCCTACGTGATAACACAAGTGAGGACACCGCTAAGTGACAACAAAAGTGAGTACACTCCTAAGTGCCAACAAAAGTGAGGACACCCCTAAGTGACAGCAAAAGTGAGGACACCCCTAAGTGACAACAAAAGTGAGGACACTGATAAGTGACAACAAAAGTGAGGACGCTGCTAGGTGACAACAAAAGTGAGGACACCCCTAAGTGACAACAAAAGTGAGGACACCTCTAAGTGAAAATGGACAAATTGTGCCCAAATTGTCAATATTCTGTGTGGTCACCATTATTTTCCAGCACTACCTTAACTCTCTTGGACATGGAGGTCACTAGAGCTTCCCTCCTCCATGACGACATCACGGAGCTGGTAGATGTTAGAGACCTTGCGCTCCTCCACCTTCTGTTTGATGTTACCCCACAGGTGCTCCATAGGGTTTAGGTCTGCAGACCTGCTCGGTCAGTCCAGCACCTTTACCCTCATGTTCTTTAGCAAGGCAGTGGTCGTCTTGGAGATGTTTGGGGTCATTCTCATATTGGAATACTGCCCAACGGCCCAGAAGGGAGGGAATCATGATCTGCTTCAGTATGCCACAGTACTGTACATGTTGGCATTCATGGTTCCCTCAATGAATTATAGCTCCCCACAGCCGGCAGCAGTCATCATGCAGCCCGAAACCATGACACTCCCACCGCCATGCTTGACTGTATGCAAGACACACTTGTCTTTGTGCTCCTCACATGGTTCCAGTAATTCATGTCCTTAGTCTGCTTGTCTACCGCAAACTGTTTGCAGGCTTTCTTGTGCATCATCTTTAGAAGAGGCTTCCTTCTGGGGGCACAGCCCGCAAAACCCAAAATTTTTTTGCAGGGGGGCAGCGTATGAATTTTGAGCAAATGACCCGACAACCCCCACCCCCGTAACCTCTGCGCAATGCTGGCCGCAAATCTCTCTGATAAAGAAAACCGACCTCATTCCCCTCAGCTTCTTTTGGGCGACCATGGGGAGGCCTGTTCTGAGTGGAAACCCCTTCCCCCTTTTTTTAAATTCCCCTTTTGGGGGGGAAAAAAATTGGCCCCCGCGCTGCAAACCAGTGTCAGGGTGTTGGCTTTTTTCTTATAAACCCGATCCCTCTTTATGTAGAGCCCAAAAATTTTTTTTTTTTCAGATCCTCAACAGTTGAGGAGCCATGTTTAAAATTTTTCCCTTTAAACCCAAAAAAGAGTGCGAGAGCGATAACACCAAAAATTTTAAAACACCTGCTTCCCCCCTTCACAAATGAAAAACCTTGTTAAACCCCCTAACAACCCCTTTCCCAGGTTCCCAAGAATACTGGGGGATAGCTACCGTGGTTTTTCCCCCAAAAATAAAACCCGGCCCTTTTTACATTCTTTTTTCCCCCCCCAAAATCCCCCCCCTAAAGTTCCCTTTCCCTTTTGGGGTAAAAATTCCCTTTTATAGGGCAGGTATAGGGGCCCCTTTTAGAAAAGGTAAGGGTTTGGGCTGTAGGGAGGTTAAAGGGCCCGCTTTTAAGGGAGGTAAAGGGGCCCTTAAAACAGGTATAGGGTCGGGGTAACAGGTAAGGGCCCTTTTTGGCAGGGAAAGGGGCCCCGAAGGGAGGTAAAAGGGCCACTGTAGACAGGTAAAGGGCGGGTTTTAAAGGCAGGTATAAAGGGGGGCTGAGGGGAGGTATAAGGGCCCCTCCGTAGACCCGGTAATAAAGGGGGACTATAGCAGAAAAAAAACCTTTCCCTGGGCCCCCCCCTGCTTCCCCTCCCCCGCCCGAAAAAACCCCCTCCCCTCCGCCTTGCTCCCGGGGCCCCCCCCCCCCGCTCTCCTGGCACAGGAGTGACGCATCAGGGCCCCCGCTAAAAAAAGTCTTACCCTTTTGGGGCGTCTTACATTTAAAGGGGACCTCGCCTAAAAACACCGCAAAAGTCTTTTAATCCGGGGGGGTCCCTTCTAAAACGGGGAAAAAACGGTATCGCAAAAATTTTAAAAATTACTTTTAAAAACCCCCCCGCTCAGTCCCTTTAGGGTAATTTTTTACAAAAGCGATTTTGGGACGGATTTTTGTTCCGTATTTTTGCCCCCGTAAAGCGCGAAATTTCGGGTTAAATCCGCCCCGTCAAATTTCGTCCCCTCTCCCCCCAAAAAAATACGGAAAGAGCAGGGAGAAAAATTACATGCAAAATTATCCCGGGGATAAACCCCCCCGTGGATAATGAATGCTATTTGGGGCCCGGGGACTGCCGCCCCCCCCCCGCCCCAACCCCCCCCCCTTCCCCGGGGCCAAAAACCCCCTTTAAATTTCGGGCGAAAAACCCCCCCCGCAAATTTTGGGGGGTGTAAAAACCCCCCCCGTGTGAACCAAAACCTTAGGGTGCTTTTTAAAAACGGGGGCTTTTTTTTGTGCGTTTTTTAATGCGTTTTTTGTGCAGGAAGGCACAGCAATTAATGCTGTACACTGCTGCACAAAAATCACAGTAAAATAAAAAATGCACCAAAAAGGGTGCTCTCACATGCGGCTGTTTTTTGAATCTTTTTTCGTGCAAAAGTGTACAGCATTAATTGCTGTGCCTTTCTGCACAAAAAATGCATCAGTAAAATGCGTCAAAAACACACCTGTGTTTTTTATGCATTTTTTGTGCAGAAAGGAACACAATTTAAAGGCTGACATTTCTCTCAAAAACTACCAAAAAAAGACTGTTGAAAGCCCCAAGGGGTTTGTCCCCACGCCCTTTTTTTTTCACCCGGGTTTTTTTACAGACGGTTTTCATTTTTTGAAAAAGCTGAAAACCCGCTAAAAAAACTCTTAGGCCATGTTCACACGCTTATTTTGGGACGTATTTTTCAGCCGTAATTCGCGCCGTACTGCGCGAAAATTTCGGGGGAAATACTTTCCCCGTCATTACGGTTTTCCACATTCTATAGAGAACTTGGATTTCGTTCCTCCCCCCCCCCGCTCGCACAAACGGCGAGGGGGGGGAAAGTACATGCTACTTTTTTCATGGGGTAAAGCGCCGGGATAATGCATGTCTATGGGGCCGTGTGAATCTACCCAAGATTAAAATGAATGACTCCTACTCCAGAATGATCACCATCAATCATAGTTAAAGGGAATGCGTCATCAAAAATGACTTATTGTTTAATTCGCATTTTTATGCTAAACACATTTTTTAAGAATTTTTGGTTATATTTTTATTTTATTTTCCATATCACTTTCAATATTTTTTAATAATTCCTAAGTCCTGCAGTTTTCACTTTGGCCACTAGGCCTAATAATATCCGACACTTCCTGTTCTGTACAGAAAGATTCTCAGTGTCTGCTCATTTTTCAAGTTCAAAGAGGGTCAAACTGAAAGGGGGACACCAGTGTAAATAGATAACAAAAGGATCCACCAGTCACAAGAGGAAATAGTCACAGTTCACCCTTTCACCTCCCTGCACACTGATTCTTCCCAGGTCACAGGGCATGCCTAGACAACTCTCCTATAGAAGTCAATGGGACTGAGTCAGTCTTAAGACTGTGCATGAAGCTACTATAAAGCATCTCTCTGACTGCTGTTAAAGCAGTGCAAACAAGGCCTAGTGGCCAAAGTAAAAACTGCAGGACTTAAGAATTATTCAAAAATATTGAAAGTGATATGAAAAATTAAAAAAAATAAAAAATCCTAAAAAAATGTGTTTAACATAAAAATGGGACTTAAACAATGACTAATTTTTTGATGACACGTTCCCTTTAAGTAAAAAAAACAGGTAACAAGCAAACATGAGCCTCATAGTAAAACTTGGAAATAAGCCGCATTCCATAACAACCACTATAAACAGTCGGATCCCTTCCATGGATGGTTATTACCGTCTCAGTTTCCCACCCTCTGACCTCTCAGGCTTCGCCTTCAGGTCTCCACTGTCTTTTCCCATTATTCAGGTTTCAGCCACTGACACTTACTGACTCCCCAGAGGGCAAATTCGAAAGAAAGTCCATAGCAGCTTCCAAGACTGTGCCCTGTATAGTTGTACCCTGGGGGAAAGCACAAGTCACAACCTTCTGCAAACATGATACACAGTGGGTTGCAAAAGTCTTCCTCCCCCTTAAATGTCTTCTCATCTTTAAATGTTACAGCCACAAACGTCAACGTATTTTATTAATATCTTATGTGATAGAGCAAGACAAAGCAGGAAGTATTTATGGAGTGTACGGAAAATGAAGGGAACCTGTCACATTGGACCTGCTACGTGATCTGCGGATATTCTGTTATAGAGCAGGAGGAGCTGAGCAGACTGATAGATGGTTTTGTGTGGCAAAAAAAGTAGAAATAATATATTCATTTAAAGGGACACTGCTATCAGAAAGGAGAATTTTTGTGAAAAAAAATATTCATGTAAAAAAAAAAAATTTGTAGAATTTTTGCCATTTTTTTTAATTCGCCACTTCTATGCAAGAAAGTCTCACAGTTACTGATAGTAACCATTGTGGTATCACTTCTTCTCTCCTCTGCTGTGATGTCACTGTGTGCATTACTCCTGTACTGTGACATCATTATTTATTCTCTCCTCTGTTGTGATGTCACTGTGTGCATTACTCCTGTACTGTGACATCATTAATTTATCTCTACTCTGCTGAGATGTCACTGTGTGCATTACTCCTGTACTGTGACATCATTACTTCTTCTCTCCTCTGCTGTGATGTCACTGTGTGCATTACTCCTGTACTGTGACATCATTACTTCTTCTCTCCTCTGCTGTGATGTCACTGTGTGCATTACTCCTGTTCTGTGACATCATTACTTCTTCTCTCCTCTGCTGTGATGTCACTGTGTGCATTACTCCTGTACTGTGGCATCTATACTTGTTCTCTCCTCTCTGCTTTGATGTCACTGTGTGCATTACTCCTGTACTGTGACATTACTTCTACTCACCTCTGCTGTGATATAACTGTGTGCATTACTCCTGTACTGTTACATAATTACTTTCTCGCATATCTGCTTTGATGTCACTGTGTTCATTACTCCTGTACTGTGACATCATTACTTTTCTCCCCCTTCCTGCTTTTATTCACTGTGTGCATTACTCCTGTACTGTGACATCATTACTTTCTCTCCTCTCTGCTTTGATGTCACTGTGTGCATTACTCCTGTACTGTTACATCATTACTTTCTCTCCTCTCTGCTGTGATGTCACTGTGTGCATTACTCCTGTACTGTGGCATCACTACTTGTTCTCTCCTTTCTGCTTTGATGTCACTGTGTGCATTACTCCTGTACTGTTACATCATTACTTTCTCTCCTCTCTGCTGTGATGTCACTGTGTGCATTACTCCTGTACTGTTACATCATTACTTTCTCTCCTCTCTGCTTTGATGTCACTGTGTGCATTACTCCTGTACTGTTACATCATTACTTTCTCTCCTTTCTGCTGTGATGTCACTGTGTGCATTATTCCTGTACTGTGACATCATTGCTTGTTATCTCCTCTGCAGTGATGTCACTGTGTGCATTACTCCTGTACTGTTACATCATTACTTTCTCTCCTCTCTGCTTTGATGTCACTGTGTGCATTACTCCTGTACTGTGACATCATTGCTTGTTCTCTCCAACTTGGTTCTTGTTACTTAAAATGAAATATAGTCTTTTGCTTCTATCTTATATTTAGTAGCCATGTCTGCATTATGCTGGTTCTGCTCATCTCAGGCCGCACAGAATGGAACCACTGGGTGCGTCACCCGCATTGGGAGTCACATTGGGTGATGGACCTTAAAAGTAAAAATGAACCCGAAATAAAATGTAATGCTCCTGGAAGTCAGGAGGGCGATAAATAGCACTTGCGAGACTATATAGCAATATATAGCTTTCACGTCCTACCTTGTGCTTTCCTGACAGACTGTTGAAGTGTGTGGATACTGCAAAACCAAAGGTAGCACAAGAAATGTCAGAGCCTTCATAGAACAAAGCACTTGTGGGACTGGCATGGGAATAACGTGGGATACAGAAGTTGGCATGGTCAGGGCCAAATCTCTCTAATAAAGTCCCTATTGTTTTATAGGGTTACAGTGTAGACAGATGGTCGGCCCATATGTCTGATCCATATGGATGTTTGTACTAATGAGGAAGGCAGATCTTCCATTAGGGATTTCAGAAACTTTGGAATAAATCAAGGTTCCCAGTGTCACGTCTACAGAGTGACTGGATTCACACGAAACCTGCTACAGGGTTATCTGCAGAGGAAATGTCACATACAAAGTCCAATCTGCTTCAGATTTTTTAGTAATGGTTTCACATTTTTGGAAATAAATGTTAATTGCTCGTCCTGGACATGCAGCACGTTGGCCGGCAGTCGCCTTCCAGTTTATGTTCTAGCATTCCCTGGCTGTCTACAGTAGCAGCAGAATGAGGTGGCAAATTCCTGTCACAAACTGTAAGCAGAAAGAGATGCCCAAAAAACTGTTCTAAAAAAATTTCTAAAAAAAAAAAACTGTTCAAAA
>JAODAL010057578.1:0-22595 GCA_025379985.1 Phyllomedusa bahiana
GGGGGGGGGGGGTGGGGGGAGAGGGGAGGAAGAAAAAACATATGAAAAACTCGATGCTTCCTAGTCATTTTTTAAACTGTGCTATATCCACAACGTATTAATCAATATATATTTTTTCTTCAAATAATTTTTATTTTATAGGGAATCAGAAAGATTAAATAAATGTTAAAATAAAAAAGCCTTCACTTAGGCCTTTGGGTTTCAATTATTGGTCTGTATACCCAAATTTTGCTTTTTCCACAACAAAACTAACCAGATCCCCTTTTTTTCCCCCTAGTTTTTCACACAGATGCCCCAGAATTTTAGCACCTCTACACACGGCCACTTTATTAGTACACCAGCTATAAGGGTTTGGACCCCTTTTCCCTTCGAACTGTTTTTCCCAATTCTTCGTGGCATAGATTCCACAAGGTTTTTGCAACGATGCTCAATTGGTACCAAGGAGCCCAAAGGTGCCAAGAAAATTTTCCCCCACACCTGACACCCCCACCACCGCCTGAACGTGATAAAAGGGGAGGATGGATCCAGCTTTAAAAAATGTTGTTGACCAAAAATTTCTGACCCACCACCGAATGCGCACAGAAATGAGATTTTAAAAAGGAAAAAGTTTTTTTTCCAAATCTTCTACTTCCAATTTCGATGAGCGGGGCAAATTGGACCTCGTTTCCTGTCTTAGCGAAAAGGGTGGGCCCCGGTGTGGTTTTTTGCTGCTTTACCCATCTCCTCAAATTCGCCTAGTGGTTTCAGGGCCTTCTCCTACGGTTGTCGGGGGGTTTACACTGTTTCCTTTTTCACAACCCGTCTGCCATTTCCTTTGACCCTGGCCCCTAACAAGGCATTTTCCCCCCACAGGACGCCCCTCATGGAGTTTTTTTTTTTTTGGACCATTCTCTGTAAACCCCCTTGAATGGTTGTGCGTGAAAATCCCGGGAGATCGCAGTTTTCGGGAAATACTCAGACCAGCCTTTCCCCCTGGGGCCCCCCCCCCCAAAAAAAGGTTTTGCCCCCCCCCCCCCCGTTCAAAGGCATTTAAAATTCACCTTTTTTCCCCAAAATGATCCCGGGTTTAAACTGAAAGGAGATTGTCTTGACCTGTTTTACACCTAAATGCACTAGTTGCCCCCCATGTGATGGCTGATTAAAAATTTTTAAGTTTTAAACCGAGCATTTGGGGACAGGGGGGAAACCTAATAAAGTGGCCGGGTGAGGTTTTTCCCACCATTAGTATTTCCCCAAAATGTGTCTCGCTAGGGGAGGGGCACCTTTTTTTTTGTTTGTACTCAGATTTTTTCTAGCCCGGGACGACAAAAACCCCTGTATTTTTTTTTCCCAAAAAGATTTTGGGGAAATACAATACCCATAAATCCCCCCTCGGGTTTAAAATTGATGAATTGTCTTATCTCAAATTTTTCCCCTTATAAAAGGGAAATTAACTTTTTCCCTTTATTTTTCCCCATTATTGAATGGACAAAATTAAAACAGTTGCCACGGGGTTATAAAGCCTCCCAAACCGGAGACTGATCCCCCATGTTTTTTTTTTTTTTTCCCCTCTTCCTAAAAATGACTTTTTTAAATAGTTTTTTCCCTCCCCAAATCAAAAAAGGCCCACCTGCGCAGGGTGCAAAAAGGGGGCCTTATTTGTTCTGGTCCATAGATTAGGGACAAATCCCCCAAGTAGTGGGCTTGGGTTCCCTTATTGGAGCTAGAAATTTTGTATAGATAAAAGGGCCCCTCCTATTAATAGGTGGGTGCTCCACCAGATTTTGATAAAAAAAAAAGGAGTTTTTTCCCTTTCTTTCAGAAGAAAAAGAAGGGTTAAATGTTGGGGTTTTAGAAATAAAGGTTTTTTAAATTTTTTTGTGTTTGGGGGTTTAAAGGGTTTTTTATATATAATAAAAGTTATTTTTAGGTTTAACAGATGGGAAGAACTGATAGAGTTTAAAGTTTCCCTCCCGAAAAACCCAGAAATATAATGATAAAAAGGGTCACTCTCGTTCTGTTCTCTTCCCGAGTTTTCCCTTTTTTTTTTGGAGATTATGGGGCCCTTTTTTGGGTTGAAAAAGGAATGTTCAATGAGGAATCTGGGGAAATTTGGAAATTTTTTTTTTGATTTCAAAAAATTTTAATTTTGGGAAATTTTTATACAGGAAGCAAATGTAGTATTTTCAATTTTCAAAAAAATTTTCCCTTTGAATAAACACTAACACCATATAGCCTTTAATAAATTAAATAAAATTTAAAAAAACAACAAAATGGGGCAGACTGGGAAGAAAACCCGTTTTTGAGACATATAAACAACAACAAATTGGGGTAAAGAGGATTACGGATTAGTTTGAGCCCAAAATTTACCCCATTTGGGGGACCCTTTTTTTTATAAAAGGGTTGGGAAAAAACTGCAAAACTGAATGCTCTCTGAAATTGATGAAATTCCCCTGTCAGAATAGAAAAGAATTTCATTTCAAAAATTTACGTGAACAACTAAACCCCGGAATAGTGGAATTAAAAACTTTTGGGCCCATCCGGGTTTTTCCCTGAATTAGAACAAAAATTACTTTTAAAATTATAGAATCTCTGGGGGAAGAAAAAAATTTAAAAAAGGAAAGGAAACTTTAACAAATTTTTTTTAGGGATCGAAAAGTTTTTAAAAATAAAAATCAGGTTTAAAATTTGGAAAAAAATAGAAAGTTTTACCTAAAAAACTTTAATCTTTTTTTCAGATTTGTCGGGTTCAGAGATTCTGTTTGTAAAAGGAATTTCCCCCAAAAGGGTTCTATTAATAGTTAAAAGAAAGGGGTAAAAAAACGGTTGGGGGAAAAGGGCCCAGAAAAAAAAAAACAGGGGTTGGGGACAAAAAAGGGGAAAAACACACAAAAAATTTTCTCCCAAAAACAGTACCAGATCAAAATTTTCCTCAGAGTGTCAATCGGAGGAGGATCATTTGGGATCAAATACATTGTCCCCCTTCTGGATCCGGGGGTGTGGTGGCCCAGGGAAAAGGGGAGAACGGGCCAATGATTTCAAAGGGCAATAAAAATACGCCCCCAGTGGAAAAAAATGGCAGGTTTATGAACAAAATCCCAAACCCAAAAACTCAGACGCAAATGCATCCATTTTTTTTTTAAAAACCCCCAAAGGTTTCCTCTTGGGGGTCAAAAAAGAAAGGGGGAATTTAAATCAGAAATAAAAAAGGATGGACCCATTTTCAATGATTGCTTTTCCCCCTCATAGTTTAATGGAAAATAAAAAAAACAGGTGTTGGCATATGGGTCTTATGTTAAACCCCCCTTTTGCCCAAATTTAATGAATTTGTATTGGTAAAAGATTTTAATCTATTTGCTAGAAAGTTGGTTTTGCATAAATAATAAAAAGAAAAATAAGATGAAAAAAACCTTTAGGAAACGGGGAGGGGGAAAAAAAGGGGGAAATCTTAAAACAATTGCAGGTTAAAGGGTTGAAGGAAAACCCCCATAATTCTAGAAATCCCCTTTGACAAATTTTGCCCAACCAAAATTTTGGGGAATCCCCACCCCCGATTAAACAATTAACCCTATGGGGATACTTTTGTGGATGAAGACGCAAGAAAAAAAGGGAAAATAGCACCCAAAATGACAACCATCTTTTTTTAAATTTTTAAAAAGGGGAGGAAGAAGTGCTTTTGCAAAATTTAAAAATCTAAAGGGGGGATAGTAATCAAACCCAGGGGACAAGGGGGGAATATTGTCATCTTAAAAAAAAAATGACTACAGAGCGATGGTTTTGAGAAATACTTGGTGTTTTCAGAAACAAAAGGAAAGGGGGCTTCCAAAAAAAAACTAATGAGTATCTGAAGGGAAATTTAAAAAAGGGGTTTTTGGGTTTGGGAATTTAGAAAAAATTTTAATTTTCGGGGGAGAAGAAATTTTTGCAAATGTAATCCTAAAATATTTTCTAAAATTTTTTGCTTTTCCAAAAATGCCCTAAAGAGGTTTTTGCCAATTTCAGGGGACCGGGCGTTTTCAGGTAAAAAACAATTTTAACAAGGATAGTACTAAGTTGATCGTTTTTTACTGATGCCCCCTTTTTCACTTGGGGGTTTCCCTTTATATCTTAAAGTACGAAGGAATACTGTGATGAAAAATTAACAATTAATTTTGGGGGTGAAAGAAAACTTCTTGCAATTTAGAGTGAAGCCCTAAACAGTAACATCAGACAGATCTGGGTGAAAGCCAAACAAGTTTTTTTGAACACAAAGGGTACAAAAATTTACGGAACAAAATGATTTTGGGTTTTTCAGTTTTTTGGAAATTTTGTTTTGACACATAACCCATTTTTTTTTTAGGCAACCTTTTTTTCATCAGATAAAAAGGAGCAGCCATGGGCACTGTTTTTGTGGCCCTTTTTTCTAAATTTTTTTTTAGGTTGGGGGAGGACCCCTAAATTTTTTTTTTCTGAAAAACCTTTTAAATTTCACGATCGGATTTTAAATTTTTGGGGGCGCTTTTTGATGGGAAAAATTTATTTTTTGGGAGGTAGTGAAAAATTATTTTATGGATTTTTTTATTTTAACTCAAAGATAAAAAATTGGGGTGGGAAAATTTACGTTTGAAAAATTAAACGGGGAAAAAAATTAAATTTTTTTGGGATCTTGAAATTTTTGTTTTGGGGTGAAAAACAAGCAATTCAGACAAAGATTTTTTGGGGAAAAAAACGGGGGTACAATAGTTTGTTACATTTTTCTAGCGGCATCCAACCCTTTTCAAAAAAAGGGGGTTCCCCTAGGGGGAATTTCTTAAGGGGTCGTAGAAACTGCCCAAACATTTGAGGAATTTAATGAAAATGTATAAAGTTTAAATTTCCCCGTTTTTAAAAGGGAAGGGGTTTTTCCAAAAAAATGTTTGAGGAAAAGGGGGTTTAAAGGGCTTTGAAACCAATGGGCAAAGGGCATTTATTAATTTGTAAAAAAAAGAAAGGGAAAAAAATGATTTAATTTTTTGTATGGTACCTTTGATGATAGACCAAGAAATTTAAGGGGGATACTTAGAAGAATTGGGCACATTTTGAGGGGAGATCCAGTATTCTCGAGGTGATTTCCTAAAACCCCCCAGTGTCACTTATAGAAGAGGGAAAAAAACTTAGGGTGAAATTTTTTTTTAGTCATTTTTGAGGGAGATGGAAAAAAACATGGTTAAAATCCCCCGGTGGTAGGCTCATACCCTCTGGAACCCGTTCATTCTGTCCATTCTATGGAAAAAATAAAGAATTTTGTTAATCCCATTGATAAGAGAAGATTTTGAGATAAAGACAATTCATCAAATTTTAAACCCTAAAGGGGTGAATTTTTTGGGGTTTTGGTACTTTCCCCCCAAAACCCATGGGGAAAAAAAACCCCAACGGAGTTTTTGTCGTCGGATCTCAAAACATCTGAGTACTATTAAAAAAATAAGGGACACTCCCCCAGCGAACCCCATTTTGGAAGTAAAATAAGGTGAAATTTGAGGTGCTAAAAATTTTGGGGCATCTTGTGAAAAAGCTAGGGGAAAGAAAAGGGCGATCGGGATGAAGTTTTTTTTTGTAGGAAGAAGCAAGGGATATACAGACTCAAAACATTGAAACCCCAAAAAGGCCCAAAAGGAGGCTTTTCATTTTCAGCATTTATTTTTAAAACTTTTCTGTTTCCCCCTATAATTTTAAATTTTTTAAGAAAAAATGATATTGTGAATTTAAATTAAAGGTCAAATGGAAATAGCACCCGTTTAATATTTTTCTATGGAAAACACAGAGTTACATATGTTTTTTTCCCTTTCCCCCCATGATTTCCAAAAAGGAAAAAAAATTTGAAATTTCTCAAATGAAAGCACAGTTTGATAAATTTAAATTTTCCGGGGTAACCCCAATCATTGGGTGTGTGTTTAGCAAATCAGGGGGTTTCCCAAATCACTGACTCGTGGCAGCAGAGAGAAATCCTGTATTTTGTTGCAAGGGAACAAAAATTTCTTGGGACCAAAAGTGTAACTAGAAGCAAATTTTTTAAAAAAACTAAAGAAAAAAAAAAATGTGGGTCCTTTAAATATTCTAAATACCTGCATTTAAATTTGGTGTCAAAGGCATTTTCCCCCTCCCTTGGTTTTAAAAAAGGTACTAATGACAACAAAACATTTAAAATAACATAAAGTTTTATCACATAGCCCATATTACAATGCATGACAAATAAAGTAAGGGTAAGTTATAAACCCTTTTAATAGCCAATAAAGCAGTAAAGAGCATGTTCAATACCCATCACTGAGATAAAAAAGCGAAAGACAAATAAAAAAAGTAACAGCTCAGGGAAGCAAAAACCTTCTTATGAAACTCCATGTTGAATAAAAAATAAGATGTAGACTACATGACTCCTTCAAAAACAAGGAGACAAACACTCATACACACATTCACACTTTAGCTTCGGTACTCAGCCACCAGCAGTTATCCGGGAACGGTGATCCAATTAAACCCCATTTGGGGAAAATGCCGGCTCCCCCCGGGAGGCATATGTGGCTTTGTACATTGGCAACTCTCCATTTACCAATTGCAACCAATGAGATAAGTAGGACGTTTCAGAGGCTTCCAGTTCAGCAAAATAGATTTCCTGGCATACAGAACTCGCTCCTGCTTAGTTGGAACTAAGGCGACATGTATGAACAGGGTTGCCTCAGTTTTCTGGTGTACTTTAAGCCAAAAAGAATGTATGAACAGGCGCACTCCATACTTTGGCGCAATAAGTCACTTTGTAATGCACAAAAGATTTGGGACATTCTGGGGGCATGTCACACCATATTCATAGAAGTAGACACATTTATGAATGTTAGACACCAAATCTAGGTGCAGAACAGTTTAACGCCTACCAAGTTAAAGATGGTCTCCCTGAGCCAGATTGTCTTTGTGGGCACTAGACTGTGCCTGTATTATGAACGGGAAAAAACAGGTTTATACATTCTGGTGCTTTCTACACTGCCTTAAAGTTATTTAGAACTGGCGTCTCAGCACCAACGTTCATAATGCGCCCTAAATCTTAAACAACCCCTAATGATATTGCCGGGGGCACAGACATTGGGGAAGGCCATCGGGGTTTTTGGGAACTCAGAACAGCAGCCCAAAACCCCCTGAATGTCGGGATTCCCACCCCCCACCCCTAATGCACCTAGTAAAAGTGTAAAAAGGGAAATTTTATGCATTTTTTTTGAGATGATTTGGTGTCGATAGACTCTATGAAGCCTTTAGCTTGGTAGTTGATCGAGCACTGGGGGACTGTAGCCCCCCAAAAGGTTTTTCAGTTCCTCCATGAAGGCTCCTCTAGATCCAGGATGTCTTTATAGAACAGAGAGACTGAATGATGTAAAGTTTCTCTCCTAGCTATAGACTCCACTTGGCCACATTCCAAAGTTAATTCTAGACCCCCAAATTGAGCTTTACAAGCATGTCTTAATTGTAGGTTGCGGTTAAAAACAGTACTAGGCAGACCATATTCAGACAGTAACACTGCAAAGCTTTTGAAAACACCTTCTGCAAATAAAACAGGTCATTTAGCCTGGGGTTCCTCCATAAGGGAATATACGGGGACCAGGAAGTGCACAACTCCTCTACATGATACAGTTGAACAAAGGACAAACGTAGCTCGCATGAGTGTTGTGTGATGAGACATCTGGTAACTTTCCTCTCGATATGGCAGGTTCAATGGGGCCTCATAGGAACTCACCAGGTCAGTCTCCAAAACGACTGCAGGATTACTTTGATCTACTCGGATCTACCAAGATGCAAAATATAGTTGTGTGGCTGCATAGTACTGGTATAGATCCTGCATTGCCAGCCCTCCTCTCTCATTGAGTGCTTTAAGAGTCTCTTTTATTTAACCGATGCTCCTGACCATTCCAAAGGAAGGAAAAGATTAACTTATCCAATAACTTGAAGTGGGACTTAGCGATCATATGAGGTGCTGCCCTATAGATATACAAAAGTTTTGGCAGAAGTATCATTTTAAAGACATTTATTCTCCCTACTAGCGTGAGTGGGAGACCTGCCCAGGCTCTTACATAGTTACATAGTTTGTCAGGCTGAAAAAAAGACATACGTCCATCCAGTTCAGCCTATTGTGCTAAATTTTTAAAGTCTGTTGTATTCCAGAGGAAGGGCAAAAACCTCTATGAGGTAGAAGCCAATGTGTCCCTCATGTTATGAAAAATCCTTCCGACACCAATCTTGGCAATCAGAAAAAATCCCTGGATTCAACGACCCCTCTCCAAATCCTAGTCACTATAACTTGTTGTATTAAATCAGGAAATGTATCCAGACCCTCTCCTGAGTCCTGGTCACTCAGAACTTGTTTATATTATTATACAAACATCTAAAAGTATCCACCACTCCCTTCCTCCAATCCCTAGTCACTATAACTTGTTATATTACAATCTAAATGACACTCCATACCCTTCTCCAGAAATCCTACGTCACTATAACATTGTTTATTAAATCACGCTTCCCAGAAATGCATCCCAAGCCCTTCTTGAACTTGTAGTGATCAACCATGAGCAATTTCCCTCTGGCAGAAGAGTTCCACAGTCCTCAACCGCTCTAACAGTAAAGAATCCCTTTCTATGTTTATGTAGAAACTTCTTTTCCCCCCCTCAAGACGTAGAGGAAGCCCCCGTTGTTCTAAGATACAGTCCTGAGGGTTTAAATCAAATCTTTATATGGGCCCTAATATATTTAAACATATATATTATGTCCCCCGAAGCCAGTCTATTTCTCTAACAAAAATCACCCCTAACCATGCTAAACTTTCTGGTATTATGTAGTCCACCCAGTCCTGATTATTATTTTTGTTCCACTGCCTTCTTTGGACCTGTTTAAGCTCTAACACATGTCTTTCTAGGCACTGGTGCCCAAAAACCTGTACACAATATTCCATGTGTGTTCTAACCCAGTGACTCTGTAATATGTGAGAATAATGTTCCCATCATGTGCATCTATGCCCATTACATCAATTACATTCCGATGATCCTAATATCCCTTGGCTGCTGCTTGCTGACACTGGCTGCTACAGTTACTTTTACTGTTCACTCAGGATTCCAAATTCCTTCCCAAAATGTCACTTTTACCCCAGTGTATTTTTTTCCATTTAACATGTAATCATGTAATGTATTTCATCTTCCCCTGGGCCATAACGCTTGCATTTATCAGTGTTAAACCCTCACTGCCACTTCTCTGCCCAGGCCTCCAACATATCCAAGATCCCTTTGGTAAGAAACCACATTATCCACTATTGAGTGTTGATTTACTTTATGCAGAGCTTATAGTATCGTCTGCAAAAATCAATATTCTACTGTGGCAAAACCCTGTGTACGATTCATATATGAAAATATTACTAGAGGATAAGGGCCCAATACTGAGCCCTGCTGTACCCCACTAGTAACAGTATCATGAGCCCGTTTACTTACCCCCTTTGCACATATTTTCCCCCGTCCCAGCATTCTCATTTTACTATACCAACCTTTTATGTGGAACATTATCAATGGCTATAGAAAAATCTCAAATATATGACATCCAGGTGCCTCACCCCGATCCAGTCTGACATAACCTTCCTCATAGAGCTGATGAATTCAGTTTTTTTGAAACAAGGACCGATCCATCCGATGAAACCCATGCCGGAACGAGGCGTTATACATGTTATTTTCAGTGAGATACTCCAGGATAGCATCTCTTAGAAAACTTCAAACATTTTTAGCCACACAGAGTTTAAGCTTACTCAGCCTATAGGTAACCTGTATCACTTTTTGAACCTTTTTGAATATTGGCACCACAATTTGCTATGCACCAAACCCTTTGGGACATACCCCGGTTATTATACAGTCGGCATAAATTATAGAAGAATAGGGGTCCCTATCAATCACATTTAACATACTCCCTTAAGACACGTGGTGTCTAAACCATCAGGGCCCTTGGATTTTCTAATCTTAAGCTTCCAAAGGCATAGCGCACTTCCTCCTGGTTACGACAAAGAAAACATTTAAGTTGGACCATTACCGTTCTTCCCTTTGCTCATCACATGAAGGACATAACTCCTCAGTAAATACACGTGTGTGAAGAAATTAGTTTAATAGGTTTGCTTTCTTCTCATCGCCCTCCAAGTATCTCCCTCAGTACTTCCTTAAAGGGCCAACATTTTCATTTTTATATCTTTTACTCTTAATATCAAGTTAAAAAATTTATGGGGTTACTTTTAATTTTCTATGGCAATTACTCTTTCTGTCTCCCAAGCTTTGCTGCCTAATCATTTTTTTATCATATTTTATTTTTTTCCTTATACTTTTTGTGCCTCTTCCACCTGCCCTCCTGTTTATTCAGTAGCTGAAACGCTTACTTTCTTGTTTTTTATTATTGCCTCCATTACATCTCCTGTTGATCCACATTAGGTTTCGTCCTGTCTTTCTAATTATTTTTTACCATATGTAATGTACCTCTCTCACAGTTTTTGCGGCCAAAGAAAGTTTTTAAAGATCTCACCATTATTTTTTGTTCTGCTATTTAACTTGAGAGTAATGTGTTGAAACATCGCATAACATTTAAGGCCACATATTTTTGTACATCTTTGTGGATAACCACCCCAAATAAGTAAATTGCAATTTTGCATGCCCGATCGTGTCATCCAGTTCACACCATTAAGACAATTCCCATTGACGAGCAAATTCGTCTTAAAAGAAATAATATCCAAGACTCGTCTTACCAGAGTAATGTGAAAGCTCTTTATTCGCGATTAAAAGATCGGGAGTATCCAGATTAGATGCTTGTAGCAGCAGATACTAAAGTTGCTAAGACACCCCATGATGCATTGTTTCATAACCGCAAAAGGAGTAAAAGAGAACTCTTCATAATTCCACTAAGACTGAGTTTTTCAACAATAGAATTCCACGAGGAGTATACAAACAGTTCTAATATTTATACAGAAATCATATTACCAGTATTATACAATGATTTTGATTACTATGATGTTCTTAAAAATGGTTTTAAATGTGTTCTACGTAAAGCGTTGACGTTAGGAAACATGCTTTCACCCTCCCTATTACCATCTGTTAAACCTAAACCGACATGGTTAAATTTTAAGGGGTGTTTTCGTTGATCTCATACTAAATGTATCTACTGCACATATTTAAGAATAACATCGGAGTTTACATAATTTGTTACTAACAAAAAATATGATATAAAAGCATTCATTAATTGCAATTCCTCCTATGTTTATTTAATATCATGCGAACAATGTAAAAAACAATGTAGGCTCTACGTCATATCCTCTTAAATGTTATCGATATCCTAACGACATATCTGTGTGTTAGTCTCTTGACCCTTCTCAAAGAATAGACTGCTGTACTCGGATCCGAATGTATTAATAATCATAACAGCGCCACTCGGACAAGATGTCATTTGGTCGGCTGGAAATGTTTACCCGCCAAGGGAGGGAGGAGATCATAAATGGACACATAAGATATTCCGAGCAGCAGGCATTTTGGATTTTTCTCCTCAAAACGTATCAACCATTCGGCCTTAATAAGAGGACAGACTTAGTATTGAATTATTAAAAGGTATGATTTATTGTTATATTTTCATTCAATGCATCACCTGTGCCTTAGTTACGTATTTGATCACATGTTTTTAAATCGTGTTTTGATTGGTTTGTTTATGTCTATATAAATGTGTCTTTATATGTATTATGCTATGCCATGAGGAAGGGCCAGCGAGGCCTAAAACGCGTTGGAGTTTTTAACGTTTTGTGGATCTAAACTTATGTGTTTCGGACTTTAAATAAAGAAAACAAATTTGTTGGTTTTTATGACGCTGGATATTCCTTTATCATATCAGCTATCCGGCTAAGTTTGTGCTTCACGAGCATTTCCTCTACCAGCTTCGTCCAACAGTCTTGAACGTTCCTGTATTTCTTATTTTCTGCTTTTACAAATGAAGTAAATTGCCTGGCCACTATTTGATAGTCTAGACGTGTGGATGTAATATCGCTGATGAATGACATCGTCCACTTAGGTACAAACAGATTTTGCCCGGTTAACACGAAGCCCCAGAATAGCTGCCAAATTCATCCATAATAAGCAAAAGAGCCTCTAGCACCCGACATGGGTTGCCTAGGTATATCAGCTTGTCGTTGGCATACAATGAAAGTTTTTCTATAATACTGGCTATCTCCCACCCTTCAATATTTGTGTTACCGTTAATCAGAGAGGCTAGAGGCTGCTTCCATAATCAAGGCAAACAATAAGGGAGATAGAGGACAACCCAGCAAGGTACCCCGACCCAGGGGAAAGGGGCTAGAGATGCAACCGTTAGGTTCTCCAATATGATGGAGCACAACCCACATAAAGCGCCATTAAATCGAATCAAATGCCTTCTCATTGTCTAAGGAGGCAATCACCCTATTCCCTGGCATGAAACCTGATTGGTTCGTCCCTACCAGTGACAAAATCCGCATTTCATGTACTCATGTGCTATGCAAACCTTAGACAATAATTTTGCATCTAAGTTCAGCAGGGAGATGGGCCTATAGGAGCCACAAAGATCTGTTGGTTTCCTTGGCTTATGAATCACCACTATTACTGCTTCTGAAAAAGAGGTGGGGGGAGGGTAATTCCCCACCTTCCACCACATGGGCAAACAAGGATTCTAAACGTGTACTACATTGATCTAAATCCCACTTATACAATTCTGCAGGAAGCCCATCAGGGCCAGGCGTATATTCTGGTCCCGCCCAAACTAACTATAGCTTTTGTTATCTCTCCCTCAGTGGAATTGGAAGCGCCAAACCATACTGATCATCTTCATATACGCAAGGGATAGGGACATTGTGTCCAGAAAAGCAGCAATCTCAAGCATCCGAACGTGACAGGCAAGAGAGTAAGGTGTGCTTCGAGTTAATAATCTGCAAATTGTGTTCAAATATCCTGAGGGACAGTGAGAAATTCAGGTGGATTTTAACATAGAAACAGCATGCGACTTAGAACCTAACCAGGAGATATCTCTTATCCTAACTGTGTCTGTCGCGGTCGTAGGTGGATTTTAAGAGAGGCAAGGCCAAGTGATTTGTTTGCAGCCTGCTAACATCCAACTCCTAGGTATCATGCCCAACCAGCCCCATCTAAACTATTTCCCTTCCTCTAGATGAATACTTTGGCACATTAGGCTGAACTGGATGGACGTATGTCTTTTTTCGGCCTTACAAGCTATGTAACTATTTAACTATGTAAATGTATGCAACAGCTGTATGGATCTAATGGTTTTGTATTCAAGTATATTTGCTATAAGCTAGGGGGCTGGGCAATCGGTTAAGAATCAAACTTCCCCAAAATATAGGTTAGGTGCTCTCCCTTCGTCTGCTTAATTTTCGGGAGGTCGGGTGATCCTTCCCTAAATTTTTTTTTAGAAGGTCGGTGTATAGAGACTTATACCCCATTAATCACTTAAAATTTAGGTTTATTGACTTGGTATTGCATGCTAAACTTTACAATTCTGTTTTTAACGCTCTATTATGTGGTAAAATGGACGCATTTATGTCCGAGAGGCCGGTAATATTTTCATGCATAGAAGGTGTAGGGTAGGAACCCAAGATTAACTCTATTGGGAAATGAGCTAGAATTCTGCAGTGTTACTTTATAGATGTACTTTCCTAATTACATTGACTCACTGAGCCTTTTTATTTAAATAGGGAAGCCAACCCCAAAATTTATCTCGAAGTGTTTAAGGATTTGGCCCCACCAGTGCGAGTGGAAAACTGGCTGGCTAGGTGAGAGGTAAGGGGTAGTCAAAAGTAGCTTCTTTATTAAGAGGGCACCAGTGTTGTTTGACTTACACACCATTAGTCCTCCACTGAAATGTAAAAATTATTTCTTTTTTAAAATTCCATTTAAATTTCAAGGGTAGGGGTCTGATGGGCCCTTTGGGGGCCTTTTACATCCAAAGGTGGGTGCAGAAACCCCGGGTTTAAATTTTTATAAAATTTAGGGTATGTTCCATGGCGCATTGGGGCCGTATGGTACATCACAATTGCCGGGTGTTTTGGAAGCCTTTTCTGATCAGGGTACTTCCAAAGCACAGGGGGGGGGGGCACCCGGTAGCCGCATCGAAAAAGCGTGTAAACGCCGCAACAATTGACTTCATTCTCTCCCCAGGCATACGATTGTATTTTACGCCCGGGGAGATGAGGCGTAATTCATCGCTCTCTATGAGAGCGATGAACTACCGTAATTGTAACGCGCATTTGCCCAATACACAGTGAAATGCGCACGAAAATATGCTACAAAATAAGCCGTGTGAACATACCCTTAGAATATACCTTAATACCTTTAGTCTGGTTGGAAATTGGAGACATTGGTGCTTCTTCCTTTATTTGTTATAATGACTACTTATAACTATGTTACTATGTTCTGTAATGGACACTACTAACCGAAAGACTACTTGGGCCTTACGCATGAAAGCTGTCTAGCAATAAGACTGTCTTTGTTGCCCACAGAAATCAATCAGAGCTCATGTTTCATTTCATATAGTGCTCTGAAAAAATAAAAGCTGAGCTAATTGGTTACTATGGACATGAAGACAGTCTTACCGCTATACAGTTTTCATAAATAAGGCCCCTTTTTCTAGCAGGAATACACTTAATCCATTTTTATAGCCCAATGTAGCCTATCTGATAAAAGTGAAGCCATCGCTTCAAAGAGCAATCAAACCTAGATGAAATGGTTTCCTCTGCTAATGCTTTATTTACTTCACTGAAAAACATACTCCTAGAAATGATTTGTCCAGTGTATTTATTTAAGTAACTTGGTAAACAACAATTGGAAATAATCAGTGTTGAGTCAGGAAAGCAATTCCAAAAACAAATTCATTACTGTACAGTATGTTAATAAAAAAAATTGTAAAAAAAAAAAAAAAGTAGCACTCTTTTCCCATGTAGACATTTCAGTGGTCACTGGATCCTAGCTTACACAGGATATGCCACAACTCTGACCAGTGATTGACTGAGTGGCCTTTCTTGTGTGTTGGACACAATCAGTGTCGGACTTGGTGGGCCTGGGGCCCACAGGGGAGTTGATCTTGGCGGCCCACCCTACAGTTTCTGTACATGAAAATATTACCGGCCTCTCTGCGTCCATTTTACCACATAAGAGAGTGTGAAAAAGAGAACTGTAAAGTGTATAAAACCCAAAAGTGTTTTAAAAATTCTGTCTAAACACGTCTATCTCACATACGTCTACACATATGTCAATCAACAGATCTTTGACCATGGCTAAGTAGCTCCTCCTATCCACCTTCACTCCCCCCCCCCACACCCAAAATATCCCCTCCAGTTTCCCCTTGGTCACGCACCCCCACCACCCTTCTAAAATAAACACCACTATAAAACAGCAGAAAGTAAAAGTCAACCCCTTAACACAGGGTTTGATGTGCATTCAATTTTTTCAATCAGGGACAAAATGGGGCGCTGCCATTACTACACCCTAAACCTACAACACCCCCAATGGAGATCAATAGTGGTCCGAACCATTCTCACATAATGAAGTAATACAGTTTCTGTTTTCCGTATAGAAGGCAACCCCGAAAATAAGGGACTCATGGGATGTCTTAAATTTAGATCGTTCTCTTCTTCATGAGTCGTTTTCTTTCCCTTTTGTTCCACACCCCATGAGCTTGTCCCGACCACCCCCATCTTAGAATCCTTACTTTTCCCGACTTTTTTACTATTCCACTCTTTTCAAAAGTCCCAAGGCGTGGGAGAGCAATACTTAAAAGGCCATTCTCCTACGGGTTTGGGGGGTGGGGAGGGAATAACCCCCGGGGATTATGTACAGGGGAAAGGGATGCTACCTTAGGGTATATTTCCAGGTAGGTAAGCAAACCTTAGGTAGGGGGAAATGGGCAAGGCCCCCCGGTAACAGAAGGCCCCTTTTTTGGGAGGTAAACCCCCGCTGAATAAGTTGGGAGGCCAGCCCCAGGTAAGTTGGTGGGTACCGAGCAATGGGTGGGTAGGAAAATAGCCCCCATGTAGATAAGTAGGCTCCAGTTAGGTGAGTTGATAGGCTCCAGTTAGGTTGGTGGGCCCCAGTTAGGTAGGCTGTAGGTAGGTGTTGGTGAGTCCCAGTTAGTTTGGCTGTAGATACTGTAGGTGTTGGTGGGTCTCAGCTAGGCTGTAGGTAGGTTGTGGTTCCCAGTTAGGTAAGCTGTAGGTAGTTAGGGTCCCCTTTAAATAGTCTGCAGGCAGTTAGGGTCCCCCTTAGGTAGTGTGCAGACAGTTAGGTCCCCCTTTATGTAGTATGCAGGCAGTTAGGGGCACTCTTTGGGTAATATACAGGCAGTTAGGGCCTCCTTTAGGTAGTATGCAAGCAGTTAGTTGCCCCCTTTAGGTAGTATAAACGCAGTTAGGGCCACCGTTAGGTAGAATACAGGCAGTTAGGGCCCCCTTTTAGGTAGTATACCGGCAGTAAGGTGCCCCCTTTAAGTAGTAAACAGGCAGTTAGGGACCCTTTTAGGTAGTATACAGGCAGTTAGGGCCTCCTTTAGGTAGTATACAGGCAGTTAGGGGTCCTTTAGGTAATATACGGGCAGTTAGGGGCCACCTTTAGGTAGTCTGCGGGCAGTTAGGGACTTCTTTAGGTAGTAATCAGGCAGTTAGGGGCTTCCTTTAGGTAATATACAGGCAGTTAGGGGCTCCTTTAGGTAGTTTAAAAAAAAACAAAAAAACTCACCTTTCTCCTGCTCCCAGACACGACCTGCAGCAGGCCGGAAGCCCGGCGTAGGCACCGCGCAGCCCCGGGAATCAAGGACATTAGTCCGGGCATTTGAGGCTAGATGCTGTGGCCAGGCCCTGGGTAGTGGCAGCATTACCTCCAGGGTCCACAGGAGCTCGGGGCCTACCGGGGAATCCACCAACTCCCCGACGGGCCAGTCCGAGTCTGAACCCAGTGACTGTCAGAATGGTGGCAAGGGTGAGTAAAATTCTTTCATTGATTAACCCCTTTAAAAAGTGTGTGATATATTACAGAGATATGTAGAACTACAAACTACAGTTTATAACTAACAAAGATTTGCTTGAAGCCGGGAAAACATGGGTTTTGCAAAAATTTTCAAAAAGTTCAAGGTCCAGATCCCGTTTTTTCAATGCAAAAAAAAAAAAAAATTGGGAGTCATCTTTTTCCAAAAATTTTTAAAAAGGGAATGGTTAAAAAAAAATCATCCCCTTATAAAAAGGGCTGAGTTTACCAAAATTTTTTTATTTATTGTAAAGATAAAACATAAAACAATTCTAAATAAA
Source organism: Phyllomedusa bahiana (assembly GCA_025379985.1). Lineage (NCBI taxonomy): Eukaryota > Metazoa > Chordata > Amphibia > Anura > Hylidae > Phyllomedusa > Phyllomedusa bahiana. The sequence goes on from JAODAL010057578.1 coordinate 17,309, forward strand.
TCCATTTCACATTTTAAAGCAAAGCTTTATTTTGGGCAGTACTGCAAACACCCAAAAAGGTTTCAGTTTATAAAAACCAAATTTAATAATAGGCCTCTTTTAAACCCAAAACTTCTAAAGGAAATGTTTAAAAACAGGGGTTTTTTAGATGCTTTTTTTGGAAATCTGTGTTACGGATCCAAACACGGCCTTTTAACAAAGTGGGGTGATTTACATGAACCTAGGCATTGCAGATTTACTCCCTTTTTTAACCCCCAAAAAATTCCAAATAACGGGCCTAAAAAACTTAATTTTGGATAATTTTTTGGCCCCCAGCAGCCATTTCCATTAACCCAAAAAAATTTAAAAACATTATACCTATATAGTGACGAAACCCTCTCGTCCTGGGCGCCCTCTTGGCTGTTTTGGGGGTTTTTTAGCTTGGATTTGCCGCTTGGGTTTTAAAAAGATGGCAGAAAAAACCCAAAGGCCAAATGCCGGTTCGGGGGTTCCCGGTTTTAAAACCTGGCCCTTTAACCCCCAAACTTTTATTGAGGCCCCCAAAATGTTTACAGAAAAAACACAACTTATAAAAAAATTTAAAACCAAAACAGGCCACTGACTAAACACAATTTAAAAATCCCTGTCTACTTTTGGGCTGGACCCCGCTTTTTTTTTTTCCCCCCACACCAAAAACAAAAATTTCCCCAAATTCAACCAGTTTCCCTCCCGGGTTCCGGGCCCTTTTTCTGGGAAGCCGTAGGGGCCCGAGGCCCTTTCCTCCAGCTCCTCTGCTGCTTTCCCCTTTTAGGTAGAAGGGGCCCTGCCCCCTGGGACACCTGAAAGCCCCGGGTTTTTATTGGAATCCTAGCCCTAACCAAAACATGGTCTGGAACAAAGGGGAAATAAAACACCCACCCACATGTTGTCTACTCCCCAAAAAAGCCGACCCAGAATAACCCAAAATTAAACATCTGCCAACCACTTAGTGTGGCTGACAAAAAATTAAAGTCTGGTTTTCCCCCAAACCCAAACCCGGGAAGGGACCCTGGGGGTATGTTGCTTTACCCTTTTTATTTTAATAAATCCGCCTTTGTGGAGGGAAAAGGCAATACCTGTTTGGCGCTCTGCCACATATCCGCCCCCCCCCTTGATTAAAGGGGCCCGTCAGCCTTTTTTTACCTTGCACAAACCTTTACCTCCCGGGGCAAAGGCCAACAGAGGGAATCTGTCTCTCCCCCGCTTATGCTGGGCCCCTTGGTTTCTTGGGGAAGCCCCCCATTTTTTTTGGGAAAACCCTTTTCCCCATTGTTCCCAAAACCCGAGCCAAAGCATCTGATTGTACTTGGGAAAACATTTAGAATCATCCTTTTTCCCTTTCACAGTTACCCCTTTTCCCTCCTTGGTACCCTTTTTTACGGGCAACATCCCTCTAAATCATCAGGTTTTAGAGACTAAATTGTCCAAAAAAAAGCTTTAGCCGGTTTGGGGTCATAACTTTCGGGTTTAAAATCACAATTTGTCAACAGGCAAATTTTTGCCACTTACTTTAAAAGGTGGCAAAAACATATGTATGCTCTGCTGGGAAAAGGGTGTCCCCCCCCTTTTAACCCGCAATTTTAAAAGGAATGCTATTGACAATCCCCAAAACCCGAATTTTTTGGGCCCTTTTAGCCTTTTTCCCACACCGACTACCTTGGCCTTGTAACCCCCTGGGCAGGGTCTTTTACTGTTTGGGGGCTAAAATTTTTGGGAAAAGGGAACCCCGGTGGGACCAGCAGCCCCCAATGGTTTTTACCGAAGCTGTAACAACAGTTTTCCTTTCAAAGGGGTTTCTATCCACCCCCTGGCTCCTAGGGGCCCCACCTGAAACCCCCAAATTTCTGCTCTTGGCTGCAGGATTTCAATGAAAAACCAAAAATTTCTTCCTCCCAAAAACCCATGGTCCTTTTGGGCCCCCCCCCCCCCTTTCCCGACCGTTTTTTCCCCGCCTCTAGAGTCAAACAAAATTTCTATTCTTTTCTGGACCCTGAAAACCCACCTTGGCTACATTAACCCGTTTCCCCGGTTTCCCAAAGAGGGGGATTGGTCTATCCCCTTAAAACCCCCTCATTTTATGGTAACCCCCCAAATTTCAGTAGGTCCGGGCTGTGGCACAATGTACCCCCTTTTGCCACCTTTCCCTGAAAGGGCATGATCAAAGGGTTAAAACAGGGGAAGGCGGAAAGCCCCCGAAATGACCTCAGCCCCCCTTACCAGGTGAGTTTCCCAATGTCTGAGGGGCTTGCTTGTCCCTCCATTCAAAATGACTTACAGCCCGTGGTAAGGGCCCCCTTCAAAGGCTTGTTTCAGTTTTTTTCTTTAAAATTTCCTTTTCATGACTACAGGGCTCACTGGCACTCACATGAGCTTTAAAGCCTGCCACAGGTATTTGACTTGTGGTGACCACTTGAGGAAGTTTATATTGCACCACAGGGGCCACAAACTGTGTCTGCTCTGCAATCAGGACCTCACCAATATCAGAGGACACATGCCCCTGTGCACAGTTTTCACCTGCTCCGTTTAGCAGCAGACTCTTGTGTGTTTAGCAGCAATGTGTGGATATGTTTCCTTCACATCCCCTATAACCATCTCTAAGGGAGAACTCTCGGTTTCTATCTGGGTCACCCCTATATCTTGCTCACTATCAAGGTCATACCATGCACTGGAGTCACTAGCACCCAGGCTAACCTCCTTATGATTCTCCAACTCAAAAACCAAACTGGCTGTGTTGACAGGAGGCACTTCAGTCACCTTCTCAACACCAGTAGGGACACACATCTGGCTGAACAAAGCACCCACATATAAGTCATCACACACCCCAGGACATAACTCATCTTTGATATTTTTCTCCATATCTTCCGGGAAAAATTTATCATTTGCTACAGACCCCGGCTCCTCTTTACCATCTGGGGATTTAAACATGAGCACCTCCCCCTCACAAGGGTTTAAGTGTACACCCACCTCTGGGGTGTTTAGCAGTTCACTCTTTCTATCACTGCAGTCTTTGTGACCACTGCAGTAAAAGCTACTGGAAATATAGCAGACACTGGAACAGGTGAACACCGTGGAACTGCCGGGCACAGCACGGCCTTTCTCTTCACCCTCTATGGTGTCACAATCTGGATCTTCATCACAGATACACTGCTCAGGGCTGCACACAGAATCTGCCTCAGCACACGTTTCCTTTAGAAACGTATTTTTATCACTCTCTGAGGTCTCATTCATGCAGGCATACACCACCCTAGGGTCTGGACACACCCTCTTTAAGCTAGTCTCCTCACACTCTGCAGCAGAGCCCTCATTCCAAGGATTTGCGCTCTCTCTTCCCGGCAATACACTGGCCGCGTTCACACTGGAACAGAACGGGTGGTCATCAAGCACTGGGCACGCATTACCTGCTATTTGCACGCTACCATCAGGTACACACAGAGTGCTGGAGTTATGGGTCGACACCTTTACTGACTGGACTCCAGACACTTTACACACAGCTGTCTGGCCCTAATACTCATGAGTTTTTTTCAGCAAGAGACACAGAGGGAACCTTGTTGCTACCAGCAACCACAGTAGCGCCACCTGAGACTGTAGTGGTAACACATTAGTCATCCACCACAGGACACACATCCTCTGCAACACTCCTAGCTCTGTAAACCCCGACATCTAGGGGCGTACTTGAGCCTGTCTGCTCTATAGCTGGGGCTCGCATTTCTTCAGGAATTAGTTCACACTCTGCTTTCACTGCACACCTAGCACCGACAGCCATAACCTCCATGGGCAGACCTGAGCTGTTCTCTGCTACAGCAGCTATAGCCACTTGTTCACACAGCTAACATCCCCCTGCTCAGGCTGTGTGGCAAAGTTATGGATTACACTTATCTTTAACCCATTATCAGCATTTGCAATAGGCCCAACATTTATAACACTGGAAGTAGCAGAGGTGTTACCTTTTCCACAGGGACAGCAGGTAATTTTAGACACTGCCCGAACACGACTTCATTGACTGTTCTAGCCAAAATAAATGTGCAGTCTCAGGTATTTTGAGACGTCAACTTGGGCTCTTTCTATCGGGACAGGGGACCGTATCCTCAGGGGGCATTTCCCCAGGAAAAGTCATTTCCCCTTTGCCCCATACCCTTGGGTTGCCCCCCAAGGCCCCAAAATGGGGGAATCTTTGAAAAGTAACACCCGGGATGTGGTTTCACAAACCTCTAGCAAATGGACGACAGCCCCCAAAACGGGTCTAAAAAATGCATTGGAACAATTTTAAAATTTTTGGTCGGGTCTTAAAAACCAAGTCGTGTTCGGGTGCATTGGAAAACCGGGGCAGTCCTATCCCCCATGTGGGAAAAATTTCCCCCCAGGCCAAATGCATCCGGGAGACTTCCTCTGGCCCCCAGATAAAGGACCCTCGGCCACGTTCCGCCTATGGCCCTCCAGCGCGCTTCCCTGCTGGGAAATGGCGGTTCTCCATTGTTGCACTTTTTGCCCCTCTTGGGGTTTTCCCCTTTGGGGGTGACCTGGCTTTGGTAGTTCAGGGGAATTTGGCACTGATGGCTGGGTGGTCATACGGCTCAAAAATGTCCTCTGTGGTCAGCAGGAGAAAAAACTCTGGCAGCAACAGTCTTTTTTTTTTTTTTGAAACATATTTTATTGGATTTTTCAGAGAAAAAGAAAATAATGAAAACTAAATATCCATGCATGAAAAATAACTATGAATGACAAGCTATTTAGATTTTAGCATGAAAAGGTCGAGTTTTTTCTGACACGACAAAAACAGTACAATAAAAAATGGAATTCCTAACAAAAAAAAAATCTGTCATTTCACCAAAAAAAGTGTAAGAAAAGGGGCCCTTTCAAAAGTATGTGATTAAAGTATAAAAAAACAAACAAAGACACCAAAAAAAAGGGAACTAACAAAAAATAAAAATCTAAAACTGGTGTTTGTTTTTAAAGAGTCTGACAAATTGTGATTGGGTTTTCACACCAAAAAAAGGAAGAGAACGGAAAAAGGTAAGGGAAGGGGAAGGGACTGGGGAGGGGGGAGATGAGGAGGAGGGGAGGGGGGCACTTGAATCAAGGGCGCCCAAGGTGCCCTTCATGGCCTCCCTCGCGTACCAACCGGTATAGCCCAAAAGAGGCATCAATTTTGGGTATCTGTCCCCGGGGAAAGTGAGAGGGATAATGGTTTCCATTTCCTAAAAGAAAACCCCCCAGTACGAAGTTCTTTGTGAGTTGTTTTCCAGTTTGTCCGCCACTAGAATCTTTTTCC